>CM051270.1:36552160-36559660 GCA_027921565.1 Artemia sinica
TCTTGCCAAGGCTTTACTTTTGTTTATCAAAGCCGATAAGAGTTTGGCGGACTGAACACGTTCGTGCGATCTATTTTTTCTATTTCTGGCAAATTCGTACTATGCTTAATGTGTTCACTCCATTTCCCAAAAAAACTATAAGTAATAGACTAATTACAACATTGCCAATGAAAAAAGCAGGCAGAGTTTGCCTAGATAATTATTTTGAAAACACCTTTAAGCATATTCCGATTTTCAGGATTTTTTAATGTGTATTTTTTCTCTACTGTAAAATTTGAAAAAAGTGGACTAAGTAGGTTTATGTATAACGGTACGGAAATTAATAACAGCAAAATACTTTCCACTATGTTAAGGACAATAAAGCACCATGTTTCATAGATTCAAATGCTTGGTATATTTCTAGTACCAATATGTTGCCAATCCTTAACATTACCAATATTGATGTCTTCACATTCAGCAAATCAAGCAATCTAGGTTAACAGCTGTTGTCGATGACAGCAATTCACTTCCAAGACTGGCACATCCACATAAATTTGTTTCAAGGGGGAGTGCAAAGTAAATGAACGACAAAAACATATGAATTACCGAATATACATTTAAAATTAGGAGGTGAAATTAGAAGTCATGGTATTTCAGGGAAAAGGGGAGTACGGAACAAAGACTACCTTCCCGTAGGTGCCAGTGCAGGGATGCAGAATATATGAGCAGTCATTTTGTATTTCGGAGAATTGCATTGACTTTTGATTTACGGATTCATGTGACAGGTCGGACGTTCGACCCTTAACAACTAAGGTCAGAAATTATACATACAAGCTCAGAGGCTGCTTGTACCCGTATCATCCATTCTTTGATTTAAACCCTTCTAAATCTGCCCTAAATTCTTAAGTGACCTCAGTAGTAATACATGTAATTTTTTTCTTTTCAAATCTTTTTAGGCGATAAGCAACGATCCAAAAAATTTTCCAACTTATGTTATTCGACAAGGGCCTGTTGACAAATTCACAATAGACCAACTAACAGGAACCATTAGGACCAAAGAAGGTCTTGATTTTGAGGAGAATAAACAGCATGTGTTGATCATTGGTACTAGAGAAAATGAAGCAATTTCGGATGCTGAGGCAACAACTAAAGTTCTAATTTATGTCCAGGTTTGTGTCTAGTTTTGCTTTGTTCTTTTGTTTTATCTAGTGACATAAATCCAAGGAATGTTGACTTAAAGTAACCAACATAGGATACATAGATGTATAGACAGGCTTATTCAACTACAACTAATTCAGCGATATATTTAATGATAGTAGACAAATTACATCGTATTATTTTCTTCGCAAGCAACTATGGATTGGAATGCAGAGAGAAAGAAAAGAATAAAAAAAAAAACACCCACGCTTAAAAAAGCTGACAAACTCTCAAGCATTAGCCCACCACTGATTACCCGAAGAAAAACAAGCCAGAACGAATGGTCAAATTAAAAAAAAAAAAAATATCTAAAAATCAAAAATTTTTACGATTTTTCTGAAGGCACCCCACAAACTATATTTTTTAGCTGATTCAGACAGAATAAGATGCAGTCACGGGGCTGAAGTCCAATCTGACAGACGGAGTGAATGGAATTCGAATGCTGCAAAAATAACGAAGATGATAGGTAAAATGTTCAATGACGAGAACTGGACTAGTAGTCGCAGGAACATCACCATGTATGTGAAGAAAAACGGAAGACAAAAAACCTAAGACAAGATGTCACATACTTAAGATGAACCTTGAAGAAAGAGGAAATCTATAAAGTAAAAAGTAAATTAATGAAATAGAAAATCACCGGAAATTTGAAAATTTTGCGGTCAATTTGAGCTCTTACGATGTAGAAAATAAATGAATTTTTTTCTCAAGAAAAAGTTTTATGATCATATTATCAATCCAAACTACGTACCGGCCCCTAGTAGCCTACCTAGTAGCCTACTGTCATCTGAATACGACAAACCATACGGACGACAAAAAAGAACGTATGGTACTTCTTACAAAAATGGGCTATTGTATTCGTAAGATCCCTAAATTTCAACGTGTTTGACCTACATAAAATGGGCACATCCCTAGATGTGTGTGTCTTTACTTTATAAATGCTTGGGGAGAGATTGGCAATAATTTGGATGAAATATACTCCTAGATAAAAACTACTATAAATAATTTGTAAATTATATGCACCAAAATAAAAACAAATTATTTAGCCACACCCTGTAATCTTTAAGTATTTTTTTTCTGTTAAAAATATGTTACTGTGAAACGCATGAAGCCTTTGTTTTGCTCAGTTGAAGAAAATGAAAAGTTTAAGGTATGTTCTTTAGTTTCTAGCAAAGCGTTATGATTCTTTCATTTGAACTGTTAAAAAAAGTTCAATAAAAAACAAAGATAATAGGAGAGCAACATTAAAACCTAAAAATAGCAGAAATAAGTGAAATTTAAATGAATAATTAAATTTAACTTAAAACAAACAGAAATTACTACAAATATAAGTGAGGGTAGACCCTCTTAGATGTAAGTGGGCTTTAAAATTTCTAAAGGATAGGTTATCATTTGCAGATTGTTATTTATAGTTATTCATCAACTGTACATATTGGCTATTTGTGCACTAAGGTTTTTGGAGGTGATAGCAACCATTTTTTTTGCTACTAAAATTAGTTGCTATCAATCTTTCCAGAATTTTTTTCCCGGAGCATTAAAATACATATTGGCGTTCATAATAATGAATAGAATTATAGTGAAAGATGTGTCTCTAATTAGACACACATGGTACCAGACAAAATCTTACGAAAAACGCACGGAATGAGCTTCATGCTCAGAAAAGCCATTGTTGAGATAAACCATTAATATGGTAACCTGAAAATGAATTAGCTACATCATTTTTCTTACTAATTGAAGAAATGAAGCACCTTATATTGTTTCTTTGTGTCCCTGATGGGAATTAACACTATGGCATGTGCTTTCACTTGTTGGGGTTTACACTCTGTGCTATCATTGAGTAAAAATATAGTTTTCCAGAAATGAATGTATTTTCTACTAAAATATGTTGCCAAGGTGGTTTTAGGAAAGAGAAAGAGACAGTCTGTAAAGAGTCAAATTGAAGAGGCAGACCTTAAAGTTGCTATCATAAGAGAGCGCTCTTCGAAATTATTATAGATAATTGTAATGTGGGAATAATAGATAATTGTAATGTTGGTGATAGACATAGTAAACAAGCTTTAAAACTTGAAATCCAGACGAGAGAATAGAATTCAAAATACAAGAAATGAAGCACTTTATATTGTTTCTTTGTGTCTCTGATAGGAATTAACACAATGGTATGTACTTTCACTTGTTGGGGATTACACTCTGTGCTATCATTGAGTAAAAATATAGTAAAAATATGCTGGTAAGGATGCTATGAAAGTAGGTGATGGAACGGCTGAACAAACTGATAAGCTTCTTTGCTTGGCCCGTTTTACAACCGACAAATTTATAGTTATAGTGGAAGCATTCTTGGGTCCAACTGTAGAGCCTTAAAATCGATTCAGAACTTAGACCTCCAGACAGATTTCTCAGTTATCCTTCAAATGATAAAGGCTTATAGTACTTACCATATCTTTTCTTGTAAATTTAATTTGTTGTGTAAGATATGTATAACAAAGTTTAACGCCGAAAATATACCTGCAAAATAATATATTTCATCTTTTCTTATAATAAGATACGGTACTAAGTAAAGGAAAAGCCTTCAACACTGCTTATTATGTGCAGAGAGCATAGTAATTAATCAGACTGTTTAAGTTAATCATATTTCATTTTAGGATCGCAATGATAATGCCCCTGTTTTTGTAAACATTCCACGTCCTATTCGCTTACCTTCAACTGTCCCTGTGGGACATGTTGTGTCAACCGTGGTGGCCAAAGATGCTGATTCATATTCCCCTGCCAACGTTGTCAGATATGATGTATTAGGCTCTAGTAAGCAAGTATTCTCAATTGACGAAGTCAGAGGAGTCATTCAGGTTGCAGAAGATTTAAACAAGAGACAAGAGACAGAATACGTTGTATGTATAATTTTAGACCGCGTGCATACCCTTCATTCTAAACAATCTGACGGGCAGTCAGAGGGTTAAAATTTAATCTTACTGATAGATCAAGAGAATTTTACTTAAGTTACAGAGATGATATGAATTGGTAAGACAATAATTTTCGTCCAATAACGACTCGTTATGCGTAAAAGAATCTTTGATTTTGTATATGTGTCAAATTTGATAGAAAATTTTAGCTAAATCTTTGGGATCATTTTAAGTAAAAAATTATTCTTTTAAAGAGTATATTGTCAGCATTTTTTCATATAATATTTAAAGAACGCTGTTTTTTCCTTATAAAAACAAATCTTTCCTACTATATTTCGGTGTGGGGATATACGTTCTACTTGCTAATAAGAACTGTCTAGACTCCACAGAATAGAGCTATGAAATGTATTTACTTATAAAATTATTTTTCTTAAAATCTTTTAAAGCAGGTGATCTTATTAAAGGTTACTTAACTTCATGAGGTTTGAATCGTCTTGTTTTTGTTTTATTTTAAAATAACAAACCATCAGATTTATCTCATGATTTGTTTATCTTTTGACCGCGATTACCGTAAATCTATTTACAACCTTGAACAGATCATAATTGGGTTCCGTCTGAATATTAAAACCTGTTTCTTAATTTGGCTTCTCAACCTGTTCTCAACCTGGTTCTAGTCTATGGAATTCAGACCTCAAACTATCAAAAAATATTAATATTGTTAAACAAAGTTGAAAAAACACTCTTATCTTGAACTTTTATTATTTTGATATTTCTATATTTCCTTATTCCTCTTTTTTGTTTGTTGTTTTATTTATTACACTATCAGACGCATGTAACTATGCGTAAGCCCCTTCATTATGTATTTATCGCATTTAAAGTTTATTGCAGAAGAATACCTCGTAGGTCTTGTGCTTGTAGGCATAATTACTTCTAAAAAAATTTAAAAAAAAAAATAATTTATTAATTAATTAAATAATAAAAAAAAAATTCTAAAAAAAATACTGGCCGGACGTTACAATAAAATTGAAATTAAGTATGTTGAAATAGATTGAAATTTCAAGCGAGTGGCTCTTTGAATTCTTCATTTTTACTTGTCGTTATATTTTTTTTTAACTTAATGTATTTGAATATCTTCTATTCGTTAAAGGATTTTACTACTTGATTTTTTCGTTTCATTTTTTTTCCATGCATTTTATATATTTTTCCTTCTTTCGTAGTGATCTTATTTCAGTTCTTGGTCTTTTTTTAGCCTTTCACTGACTTCAGCTGCGACGAAGTCCATGCCTTAGCAGTGGGCAAGTCACTCAAGTGAGGTAATAGAACTTTAACATATATCTCGTTTCAGATAGAAGTGAAGGCTTATGATATGGGTGATCCGCAGATGTCGTCAACAGCTTCTATTGCAGTTATAGTTGATCACATTGGGACAGTCAGCCCAGAAGCTGGGATGGGCTTTGCAGAGACTATCCATTCTGCTTCAATATTAGAAGACGCAGAAGCTAATACTTTAATCAGAACTTTGGTAGTTACCAACAAGCCTTCCGAGGTGTCTCAGGTTTCTTGTGAACTGATAGAGGGGAATTCTGAAGGTTTGAACTTTTCTAGATTTTGGTTAAATCTTGTAAGTTAAATGTATTTTATAAAAATTTCAGGCCGTAACAAAGATAGTAGAAATCACAATAGTTCAATTAAGGGCTCACTCAGCTTAGGAAAAAAAATTTCCTAATAATACTGGAACATTCCAAGCGCTGTTTATTTTTCCTTTGGAAGGAGAGAGAGAGAGCTAGAATCAGCTACACCTATGCTTACAGTGAAAGTTTGTTATAAAATTTTGTGTATGTTTCAACTGAATTTAAAATCCCATTACGAAGAAAATGGCTTAAAAGAAAAGAGTCAGTGACTTTTTATTCATGGAAAAATTTGACTTTCTTAGAAGTATAGATTTCAAAAACCAGTTATATCTTCAAGATAATAAACCTATATAAATAAGATATTTATAGACGAAAGGCTAATGCACAATCGCGTTCCAATTTTTCCTCTTATTTTCCTAGCCATCTCAGAAAGAACTTGTATTGTAACTTTGTCCATCGTCTGTGCTAACTATTACTAAATCGTTTTTTTTCTTTTTAGGTCTATTTTATGCTAAAACAAACTTTGAAGGAAATTGTGAGGTTAGACTTTCTAGACCCGGCCTTGATCATGAACAGAAAATTGCTTATACCGTTATTATAAGATTGTCAACATCGTTTGGCTTGGTCGGAAGAGGCAGAACAACCGCTCGGGTAAATTTTGGTATTATTTTATTCTGGCTTGTTATCAGCAATTCGGATGTATATAAATCCTCTTTTATTCCCTTAATCCAAATTAACCCCTAATTAATCTAAACCCCCCCATTAATCGACAGTTCTCCCTTTATCAGTTGAAAAACAACCTTATTCCATAGTAACCTTGTATATTCCTTAATGTTGTTAAGCGTTCCCAGACAATATTTCTCATTTATGAAAAGGCTCGTTTAAGTAATGAGACAGATTGGATATGTTGTAAGAAATAAGAGAATGTACTCAAGCAAAACAGCAAAACTGTAACTGGCTCGCCACATTGGAAGTTTTAAGTGTAGTTTGCTAAAGTATGGGGTATAATCATTTCTGCCCTTCGTAGAGAGGTAATTAAATGTCTTACATTCTTTTTTCTGAGATTCTGACTGAAAACTAATCAAGTCGTCTGAGGCTCCTAACGTCTTCAATATCTCTTTCCCCAATGAACCTTCCACCTCTCAAAGCCTGCAAGGATAATCGCTAACTTGTCGGAGTCATATAATTCTTTTTTTCGATTTGCTTGTCACGGGAGTGAATCTCAATAAGGTCTGCTAACAACTTCGTCAATCCTTATTGCTTGTGAAATTTCGTTCTGAATGAAATTTTTCTCTTTATTTCTGTGTATATATACACACAGTGGTTACGGCATTAACCACTCCAAATGTATCTAGAGACGGCTGGCACTTGTGAACTCCAACTTTAAAAGTCTGATGTCCATTTGGAGGAACAAGAACTTATGAAAAACGCTTAAAGTGACGCTATTCTACTCGCTTATCACCTCTATCACCATTTATGCTCGTGAATCTTGGACTCTAGAAACAGATGATCAGTATCGTATTGCTGCCTTTGAAGTAAAATCATTGCGACGTGTTACTGGTATCACTTATGATGAAAGAATCTCAAACACCAACCTTCTCCATAATCTCAATGTAAAATTAAACATCCTTGACGGAATAAAACTGCAGTAGCATAGACAGCTCTCTCGACTTAGAGTCCCCCCCCCAAGAGATGGAAATACAACCTCTCGTCATTTAACTTACCGCACATTCTCCGCCTGGCAGAGGATAGAAGCTCGTACAGGAGTTACATCAATAGACTGGTGAAATAAGTGGCCCCTA
>CM051270.1:36567160-36787160 GCA_027921565.1 Artemia sinica
AGGTCCAACTATAGTGTTTGTTATTAGGAATTATACAGATTATGTTTTTTTTTGGGGGGGGGGATGGATTTCCTGATGAGGGGAATTTTACAAGGGGGAAATTTTTTGTGAGAAGAAAATTTTCGGGATAAATTTTCCTGGGGAAATTTTGCACTGAGGAAATTTGCCAGAATCCTATACGAAATTAAATAAAAAAAAAAAAACAAGTTTTTTTTAACTGAAAGTAAGGAGCGACATTAAAACTTAAAACGAACAGAAATTATTCCGTATATGAAAGGGGCTGTCCCCTCCTCAGCGCGTCGCTCTTTGCGCTAAAGTTTTTTATTGTTTACAAAATAGAAATTTGAGAAATAGTTAAACTTTAGCGTAAAGAGCGAGACGTTTAGGAGGGGACAGCCCCTTTCATATACGGAATAATTTCTGTTCGTTTTAAGTTTTAATGTTGCTCCTTACTTTCAGTTAAAAAACTTGTTTTTTTTTTATTTAGTTTTTGAACGTTTTTGAATTAATGCAGGTTTTGATTTTGGCTCATCGTACATGAATAATTAAAACAAAATTTGCATATTAATTTTACTTTTATTTGGCTAAATGGCTTTCTCGAAAGTTGTTTAATTTTATTTACGAACGTTTTAATTAGTAATAAATATACGTAACTTACGAATTAACATACGTAACGAACTTCTATATTCATATATTTTTAATACGTATATTAGGGGGTTCGCTCCCTAGTCAATACCTCGCTCTTTACGCTAAAGTTCGAATTTTGTTCCAATCCTTTAAAAATGACCCCTTAATCACAAAGGCCGTTAATTAGAATAAATAGCTCTTATGAAAGTAGGGGACGAAACCCAATCATATATGTAATAATTCCTGTTCGTTGTAAGTTTTGATGTTGCTCCTTATTTTCAGTAGAAAAACTTTTTTTTTATTTAATTTTTGATCGTTTTTTAAATAATGCTGGGAAATCCGGCGCCACCTTCATAGCAATGTCCCATCCCCCACGAAAACTTCCTCCATGGAAAGATCCTCCCACATAACCCCTGACCCCCCCCACTACCAGAAAAAATCTCCCCCTGAAAAGGTCTGTATACTTCACAATAACCAATACTATATGTAAACATTGGGTAAAGGTCATAACTTTCAGCCCTCCCCCTGGGGACTTTGGGGGATTACGTTATCCCAAAGGACATAGTTATTATATTTTCGACCATGTTGAACAAAATGGCTTTCTCAAAATTTTGATTGGGTGATATTGGGAAAAAGTGAGCGTGGGAGGGGGCCTAGTTGCCCTCTATTTTTGGTCACTTAAAAAAGGAACTAGAACTTTTAATTTCCGTTCGAATGAGCCCTCCCACGATATTCTAGGACCACTGGGTCGATACGGTCACCCCTGGGAAAAAAAAAACAAAAAAACAAATAAACACGCATCTGTGATCTTTCTTCTGGCAAAAAATACAAAATTCCAAATTTTTGCAGATAGGAGCTTGAAACCTCTAGAGTAGTGTTCTTTGATACGCTGAATCTGATGGTGTGATTTTCATTAAGGTTACATAGCTTTTAGGGGGTGTTTCCCCCTTTTTTAGAAAATCAGGAAAATTTTCTCAGGCGCGTAACTTTAGATTGGTAGGACTAAACTTGATGAAACTTATTTTTTGCCGGGTGGCTGTTGAGCTGGGGCGCTCCTTACTTACAGTTCGTTACCACGAACTGTTTGATAATTTTTGTTTGTCTTAACTTTCTCTTTTCCGAATCAATTTTACGTATTGCAATAATCCGGGGGAACTGTCCGAAGTAAATTTTCAGCGGGGTTGGAATTGTGAGGAGGTGGCAGCCCCCTTGTATACGGATTTTCTTCTGTTCGTTTTAAGGTTTAACGTTTCTCCTTGCTTTCAGTTTAAAAAAAAAACTTGTTTTTTCTTTATTTATCAAACAGTTTGTGGTAACGAACTGTAAGTAAGGAGCGACCCGGCTCAATGGTAACCGAAACTCTAGAAAACAGTATTTTGATACAAATAGATACATCAAAAGAATCAAATTTTAATGCTGATTTCAAATATATAAGTTTCATCAAGTTTAATTCTACCCATTAAAAGTTAGGCGCCTGAGAAAATTTGGCTGATTTTCGAAAAAAGGAGGAAAGACCCCCTAAAAGTTATAGAACCTTAATGAAAATCACACCATCATATTCAGCGTATCAGAGAACCCTACTGTAGAGGTTTCAAGCTCCCATCTACAAAAATGTGGAATTTTGCATTTTTTGCCAGAAGAAAGATCACAGGTGCGTGTTTATTTGTTTTTTTTTTTCCCAGGGGTGATCGTATCGACCCAGTTGTCCTAGAATATCGTGGGAGGGCTCATTGGAATGGAAATTAAAAGTTCTAGTGCCCTTTTTAAGTGACCAAAAAAATGGAGGGCAACTAGGCCCCCTCCCACGCTCATTTTTTTCCCAAAGTCACCTGATCAAAATTTTGAGATAGCCTTTTTGTTCAGCATGTTCGAAAATATAATAAGTATGTCTTTTAGGATGACTTAATCCCCCAAAATTCCCGGGGGGAGGGCTGAAAGTTATGAACTTTACCCAATGTTAACATATAGTATTGGTTATTTGGATGTATACAGACGTTTTCAGGAGTTTTTTTCCTGGTAGTGGGGGGGGGGGGGGGTGGGTCGGGGGTTATGTGGGAGGATCTTTCCATGAAGGAAGTTTTCATGGGGGAAGGGACATTGCTATGAAGGGGACGTCGGACTTCCCAGCATTATTAAAAAAAGATCAGAAAATTAATATAAAAAAACAAGTATTTCAACTGCAATAGCAGCAACATCGAAACTTCAAACGAACAGAAAATATTACATATATGATTGGGTTCACCCCGTAGTCAATACTTCGCTCTTTAAGCCAAAGATTTTTTAGTACTTTCATAAGAGCTATTTATTCTAACTAACGGCCTTTGTGATTAAGCGGTCATTTTTAAAGAATTGGAACAAAATTCGAACTTTCGCTTAAAGAGCAAGGTATTGACTAGGGGGCGAACCCCCTAATAAAAAATTAAAAAATATATGAATATAGAAGTTCGTTACGTAAGTTAATTCGTAAGTTACGTATATTTATTACTAATAAAAACGTTCGTAAATAAAATTAAACAAGTTTCGAGAAAGCCATTTAACTAAATAAAAGTAAATTAATATGAAAATTTTGTTTTAATTATTCATGTACGGTGAGCCAAGATCAAAACCTGCATTTATTCAAAAACGTTCAAAAATTAAATAAAAAAAACAAGTTTTTTAAACTGAAAGTAAGGAGCGACATTAAAACTTAAAACGAACAGAAATTATTCCGTATATGAAAGGGACTGTCCCCTCCTCAACGCCTCGCTCTTTACGCTAAAGTTTGACTCTGTCTCAAAACTTTATTTTTTAAAACAATAAAAAACTTTAGCGTAAAGAGCGAGGCGTTGAGGAGGGGACAGTCCCTTTCATATACGGAATAATTTCTGTTCGTTTTAAGTTTTAATGTCGCTCCTTACTTTCAGTTTAAAAAACTTGTTTTTTTTATTTAATATCAAACTATGACAATGTTAATGGTTATTCATCATGTGTGGTGTACGATGCGGTGACAATCTTGAATTGTTTTATAATAGATAATACTATTTCACAAAAAAAAATGTTTAGTTAGAAACCCTATAACCAGATCCAGTCTTTATTTTATTGATAGTTGGAACTAGTCTGAGTGTGTTTTATATACTTCTAAAATAAATCAATTCAGGAGGTGCAAATTAGTTTAATGTGGAAAAATTTGAATGAATTGTAATTCTTGAAACTGATATTTTATTCATTTTTAAGATTGGGGTGCTACAAAACCACCAAGAATTAGTGATGGTTATTCGAGGAAGTCGTAAAGAACGAGTAGAGGAGGACAAGGAGCGAATACTTGAAATCTTACAGACCCGACTGGGTCTGGCTGTGAGAATAGCAGCTATTAAAGAGCACGAGTTTTTTGATGATTCTGGGACAGTTATGAAAAATTCCCAGTCAACTGACATAATTTTCTACTGTATAGATTCAGATTTTGACAGGATTCTTCCAAGAGAGAATCCACAGATAGTTAAGTAAGCTTTATCTTTAATTTGAATTTACGCTTTGTAAATTAGGAACAAAACAGGAAGTCAGGCATCCATAGCCATGCAAAAAAATTGAAATCTTTGTGTAACTCTTATTTTAACAAGATGTAGCATGTCAACCTTTCTATTAAATATATGAATGAAGCCTCGGTTTTAAATCAAGTGTTTGCACTGTCTTCCCCTGGGACTCCACAGAATATGTCACCCATTGTTTGGAACTTTTAACTGTTTTGAAGAAAATGGTTGCCGACTCTTTTAGAGTTTATTGTCTTGGAAGGTAATTCTCTGCCCAAACTAAATTCTAGACCAGCCTTTCCTTTTCTTCTTATTTAAAAGTGAAGACTGATAGAGCCCTACCCTATTGGATCTTCCCGGAAAGTTAATTGTCGGAATCTCAACTGTCTTTTAAAATTCATTTTTGCACATTCTGTTGTGCCACGAAAGATTTTAAATAGCAACAAATGTGATTACATGTGACAATTAGTGACAATTTTTCTGTGTAGAAGACGACGCTTCAACTGAGGGTTGCCAGGTCCAGCATATAGCATTGGTTATTGGGAAATATACAGAAGTTTTCTGGGAGTATTTTTTCTGGTAGTTGGGAGGGTGTCGGGGGTTACGTGGGAGGATCTTTCCATGGGGTAAGGGACACTGCTATGAAGGGGGTGCCGGATTTCCTAGCATAATTAAAAAAATGATCAGAAATTAAATGAAATAAAAAACAATTTTTTCAACTGAAAGTAAGGAGGAGTATCAAAAATTAAAACGAACAGAAATTTTTACGTATATGGTTGGGTTTGCTCCCTAGTCATTACCTTGCTCTTTACGCTAAAGTTTTTTTTTCTACTTTCATCAGAGCTATTTATTCTAATTAACGGCCTTTGTGATGAAGGGGTCGTTCTTAAAGAATTGGAACAAAACTTGAACTTTAGCGTAAAGAGCGAGGTACTGACTAGGGGGTGAACCCACTAATATACGCAATAAAAATATACGAATATAGAAGTTCGTTACGTAAGTTCATTCGTAAGTTACGTCAGATCAAAATTTCAAGAAAGCCATTTAGCCAAAAAAAGTAAAATTAATATGAAAGTTTTGTTTTAATTCTTCATGTACGGTGAGCCAAAATCAAAGCTGTATTAATTCAATAGCGTTCAGAAATAAAAAAAAAACAAGTTTGTTTTAACTGAAAGTAAGGAGCGACATTAAAACTTAAAACGAACAGAAATTATTCAGTGTATGAAAGGGGCAGTGGCGTCATTTCATTCTCAGCTAAGGGGGGAGGGACTAAGCAACCTCGGTGGGCCCCTAAACTGTCTGGCTCACAGTTGTTGAATATCAGTATTTCTTCACAGTAGTTAGCACAGGTCTCTCCCAAAATCGAGTAATAATTGTAAGAAGCAATTTAAAAGTGTTTAATGAATACATAGAGAATTTAAGTTGGAAAGTAATTTGCAGTTTTATTGCAACACTGGGAGCGGTCAAGGTCTCATTTTTCCAAAAATATCAACCATAGCATTGAAATCCAATGATTTCACAAGAGCCTTTTCACTAAATACCAACATCAGATCACTGAGCCTTCTGTCACTGTTGATCTTAAATAGGTTTTAATCAGGCCTAGTGTAGAAAAGAATCTCTCATTACTAGCCATTGTGATAGACAGAGTAATGAAGATTTGCATATTGCCTTCAGACAATCGGGAAGTTCAAAGAAATCTTTTGACTTATTGGCTAATGAGTCTATATATCTTCTTACGAGATCCATTTGCAAGGCCAGCAGAGCTGTGTCAATAAAAGATTGTTTTTAGATGCTGCTGCACTAGCTAGTTGGCTAGTATTGATAAAGTGCAGCAAATCAACATCTATCGCTGAGATTGACTCTAACAGTGGAACATCATTCATGAAGCAGCTTTCAAACTTGGAGCACAATCTATCCGTCACAAGAAAATGATCCCTTCTTAAAATATTTTTAGTTGATTCTTTCATTTCAGCAAGATTGCTTTTTCCCAAAGTCCACATTGTTACACAATCACATAAGCAGGAAGCTACTTTTTGTGCATGCTTTGGTCTTTTACGCGAAGAGTCAGAATTCTGAGAATTGTGCTAAAGGTCTTCACTGAGACTGCACTCACAAGAAAATTTTTTTGCTTTATGAAAGATTTTATCAAAACCATCATCAGTTTGCATGTCTATAATTTTATCTTGCGTACCTGCAATAAGACCAGTAGCTCTAGAGAGAACTAGCTCTATCTCCCGCAGCTGCTCAGACAAAGTCTATGTCAGAAAATTTTTTCCGCTAGATGGAGTATAAATATAATTTCAAATGCATGAAGTCTGGTTGCAAGTTCGTGGGCCTGAGCTGCCAATTCCCCATCACTAGATGTTCTGGTAATTGATAAAACAAATAAAATACAGCTGTATCTATTCAGTACTTTGCTACCAATCAATTTCAGTATGCCCATCTGTAGTAGATGATTTTTCCAGCTGAAGAACAGTTATGCCGGTGACTTTTTGAGCATTAACAAACAGTTGGTAGCGTGTATTGCTGTTCACAATAAAACAGTATATCTCTTGAAGAGTGGAGAAGAAAGATGTCATTCATCTCAAGTTCTGAATGGAATCACCCAACACAAGATTGAGTCTATGAGCATGGCAGTTAATGTAAATTGCATGTGGTGAAATTTCTATAATGCAGGCTTGCCCCCCTGAAAAGTGGCCACTAATGACACTGCTTTGGTATTTTCAAAGAAAAATTAAAAAAAAACAAATTTTTACCTCCTTCTGGATGTTGAACTGTAAATCCCCCTCCCCCTGTCATAGATTTTCTTGAATTAATATCAATTTTTAGGCCTGAGTTTTTTTTTCATTGCTCAGGGTTTTCTGGTATAGCTCTCATTTGTTATGTTTTTTTTCACCTTTTTTATAAGTTGGTTCAAGCTAAACTCCCCTCCTGTTGATAAAGCCTTTCGTTTGTGAAATCAAAATATTTGGTCTTTGATTGTTGGTAAAATTTCTTTTTAACTCCCTTATTAACAAATCCAGTTCATTTTCATATTCTTGTTTTGTTATGATCTTTGGTGTGTGAGATTAAGTACCGTCCTTCAAGATTTGTAATGCTTGTTTGAATTGCCCTTTTATATAATATACTTTTCTTATCTTTCTTATCTTTCCTGAAATCTAAAAGAAATTAATGGTTATAAATTCCCACTTGAGTAGAGGGGACCACTACTCCAGAATCATGTACCCAACATGTATTATGTTATTATAGATCCTGGGTCAATTACTTGATTGAAATGAAATTTGGTCTCCGTGGCTATAGCAACAAGGCACAAAAATGTGTTGCAATATACAAAATAGGAATAATAAACAAATATGTTTGGGAATGATGCCCACTGTGTATTGTTGTGAAGTACAGCTATATTAAAAACGGATTTGTTTTATTTGAGAACACTTTTTTACACAATTAATTTTTTCAGAGTTCAAATCAAATTGACAAAAATTGTGACAGCTAATTCGGGCCCCTCCTAAAATTAGGGTGGGGCTATAGCCCCAAACCAGCCCCCCCCCTAAATGACGCCCCTGGAAAGGGGATATCCTCTCCTCAATGCCTCGCTCTTTACTTTTTAAAACAATGAAAAACTTTAGCGTAAAGAGCGAGGCTTTGAGGAGGGGATAGCCCCTTTCATATACGGAATAATTTCTGTTCGTTTTAAGTTTTAATGTTGCTCCTTACTTTCAGTTAAAAAAAATTGTTTTTTTCTTTTTTAATTCAACCTATAGCCATCCAAACAGAAACACTGTGCGAGAAAAAACTTTGATGAACAGTGAAAACAACTATAAAGAACAGCCTAGTTCATTATTTTCATCATAGTCATCTTTGTCAATAATTTAGTTGATGTAATACATTGGTAAACATTAAATCACTCATATGAAACTTATGGCTCGTATTTGACTGATTACTAGGACATGAATGATTTGATATTTCGTATGTCTGGATGTCTCGTATTTAGTACATATGCTAAAAGGTTTTATATAAAAACTATTAAAAATTCAATGTTCAGTTGTTTTTTAAGATAGCTAGGGGACTGAGGGTAATGTTTAAAAATTCAGTCAGATACAAAAACATTTTTGTCAAAAAGAACCCAAAGTATTTTTTTAAAACATCAATCTGAATAAAAAAGAGCAAGATCTACTAGAATTTGGTAGAATTAGTTGAACTTATAAAAAGAAAAAGCAAAAACAAACTAGTTTTAAATGTAAACAGCCGTCGAAAATATGTTCTTTCAAAGAATAACGACGCAAATAAAAACAAACTGAGGAATTTGAGGCCAATTTTGGCGTTTAGTTCTTAAAATTAATACGTTTTTGAATATTTCTTTTGAAAAACGAATATGTTTTTGCATACACCAAAGAAGTTTAAAGTTTCAGCTACGTTGGAGTAATAATGTTTTTAAAGCTTTAGAAAATGGGCTTGGCCCACTTTTATACTGGAGTCTCTGTTGCACACATTTAATATTGTAATTTTATGTTGTTTTTTTTCTTAAATCAAGTTCATCTCTGAAATTTTGTCTTTCAGTGGGCTGTTTAGTGATACTGCTCGCACACAGATCTCAAATTATATTGCTACATACCTATCTCTCGAAATGCAGGACATTCGAGGTCCTTTGGGTTCCACACAAACTTCTGGTCATTCTTTAAGTTCCAGCATTATAGGTTGGAATGGATTGCCATTGGCACTTGTTGCTCTCTGTGCAGTTGTCATTCTAGCTGGATTGTTTTCCTCAGTTTATGTCTGCTGTAACTGGTCTAAGTATGTTTTATTCAGTTTTCTTTTGAGGCTTTACTTTTTTAATTCTCCTAGATTAGAGGATCTCAACTTTTTAACGTGTCTTCTCTTGAATATTTAACACGATATTCCATCCCTTTAGAGTTTGGCTAAAATATTTTCTAAAATACAATAATATAGGCTTGCTGCATTAAGAAGATGTATCAAAATCCTTTCTTAAAATTTTGAGTGTGCACTCCTCCCGGAGTTTGTATACCCCTAGTCGGTAATCTCTGATGTAGAGAAATAAATTTATATTTTTTTGTTTCTTTTTGTATTGTATGAACCATGTTTAGCTTTATTTTTGTGTCACTAACCTTTTAAGATAATGCTTTATTCCCAATTCCCAAATTTTTATTTCCAATTTCGCGGAAGTTAGGGGAGAAGCAAAAACTGTATTTTTCAAAATCTAGGGGGTGAGGCACATTAGTTTTATATTTTATAGTGAAAACTGAAAAACAATCATTTTTAAATGAAATGCCAATAAAGGTACTTTTACAAATTTTAGGGAGCCTGTCCCCCCTCCCTTCATTGGCATCACTATGCGTGCTAAGGAAAAAAAAAGAAAAGAAGTTAAATAGTTTAGCTCTTGAGTATTACGCCACTTGTTAGATTATGGAAGCTAACAAAATGAAAACTTTATTAATCTATGAAAAACTGTTTATACGAGAAAGATATAGGAGCAAAATGAACTGTTGGCTATTTTAGTATTCTGAATGTATAAAAAGAATTCTTTTGAACTATTTTTTTTGTCAGCTATTCCTGTTAGCTCTTTATTTTTCAGTCCCCCCCCCCCCCCCAAAAAAAAAAAGAAGAACAAGTCAATATTGAAAATAAAAATAATTTCTGATTGTTATATTTAAATAGTGAATTTAAACGCTTAGGGTTCCTTCGAACATTTCCTGCTTAGCTTTTTTTCTTATTTTAGTTTTTTTCTTATTTCTTAAGTATTCTTATGAAATCCCCCGTAATTTATTTTCACAATTACCTTCTACTATTGAACCAGAATAATTGTTACCTTTCCTGAATCAGCATTAAACAACCAATTTTTGGCACCAGATAGCTTTTTTCAACGCGTTAATGGCTTTTAATGGTGGTAATTCAAAATTTCAATCTGCTGCCACTTTTCTGAGGTTTCAAGTTCTCTTATGAAATCCCCCGGAATTTATTTTCACAATTACCTTCTACTATTGAACCAAAATAATAGTTACCGTTCCTGAATCAGCATTAAACAACAAGTTTTTGGCTCTAGATAGCCTTTTTTAACGCGTTAATGGCTTTTAATGGTGGCAATTCAAAATTTCAATCTGCTGCCACTTTTCTGAGGTTTCAAGTTCTCTTATGAAATCCCCCGGAATTTATTTTCACAATTACCTTCTACTATTGAACCAAAATAATAGTTACCGTTCCTGAATCAGTGTTAAACAACAAATTTTAGCACTAGATAGCTTTTTTCAACACGTTATTTAAACACTGTCTGAAATTGAATTTAACATCCAATCTGTTTTGCTACTTATTACCTGAAGATATACCACTGAACATATAGTACACTAATGCTGAGAACTCAGCTTCACCCGTATAAATAGTGACAAAAGGCGTTCAAAAGTTATCAAATTTTTGTTTATATTTAGATTCTCGTTTGGAATGCTCGACAAAAACTTGGTTAGATGGTCACAGTTTCAAACGCTTTTTTAAGTCAGTGTCACAAGAAACTTAATTCAAGTTTGATGACTGCTTGGTCGCTAAGATTCAACAATTCGCTACTTTTGACGGAGAAAGAATGTTTAGTCCTCATATTATTTGAAGGAAATTCTAAAAAATAGTCTTTGAAAGTATTTTGAGCTCGGAAAGATGTTATTGAATTAAGATTGATAATATTTTATAGATGTGAATCTCCGTTATTATAGTTTTGATGGATTTCAATGAATTTATGTAACGTTTTCAAAATTTTAAAAAAATTTGTAGAGTCGTTTTTCCTGCCGTGTCACCTTTTTTTTAATGTCACAGTAAGTTTTTCCGACACTTTAAAAATCATTAAACTAAGTTTTGCTAGTTTGAATTCACTTCATTGAATGCAACAAGCATATTGCACAAATAAACTACTTTCATTAACCACTATTTTTCAAATAGTGGGTGCTCATTCAGAAATAACAACCCCCTGTCTTTTAGCTCGAAAAGGCATTTTTAAAATATTTTCTTTTGAGCGTCAACGTTATTTGAAATACAGAAAGACGTGGCTATGACCACTCCCCATTTCCTTGCATGGTTTGGTAAAAAAAAAATATTTTATCTGAGGGAAGAGATTTTATGTAGTTTAGAGCTTGACAAATTTTTACAAAGTTTTCGTAAAGATAATACGATAACAAAAATTATTTATTTCTGTAATTTCTTCTTTGTGACCTTTCGAATTTCTTCTACTACCCATAATTTGGGAAACGCTGGATTAGCATATAAAATACAAGCAGTAAGGATTCGTTAATAGAGAAATGAGAAAGAACGAGTTCACCATGATAAAAGGCCTAAAAAACACGCAAATATTTAGTTGCACAGTCATACAATTTTTATAACATCCTGGACATTTTAAGTTCTTAATTCGTCTAAAAAAGAAATTTTCTTAAAATCAGGTACAAGAAGAAAGGGACCATCGTCCACCACCAGTATACTTCGTGCCAACGTTTACAGGAGTCACAACGTCAAGCGAATTCAACCCAAAACCTTACGAGGTTCAGGTAGTTTCTGTATATTGGCATGCATGAATTTTTGCACTAAGTTACTGTGTGCAGCAGTTATAATAGATAGATTGATAGACATAATCAATACCAAATAGTGAAACAGAAAAGGCACCATTTTTCTACCGGTAATTTGTAAGCTTATAATTGTAGTAAGATGTACTATATAACATTATGCAATATTTGTAACTCTTTGTCTTACCAGTGCCTCTACCTATATAAATGGTAAGAATCCGTAACTCCCAACCCAAGCAATAATTTTTCAGCTCTTAAATGATCGAGTGACGCTATATAACGTTTACCCCTCATGTATGTGAGACTAGCCCCACCATATATTGGATAAATATGTAGGATAAAGGATAAAAAAAATGATATATAGGATAAAGGATAAATGTCTTATTGTAAATCGAAGACTGGAAGGACCATCTAGTATTGTCTAAATTAAATCTAAAGCAGAAATTTATGAAGGGTAACCACTTTCTGGAAAGCTATGACATTTAAAACTCAAGGATCAAACTTTTAGAGTGACATTCCAGGAACAGTTAGACACGAAACTGGAGAGTTTAAAACTTGACAATGTAAAGGATAAATGGAATAATCCGAGGAAAATAGTTTCTCAAGTAGGAGAAGGTACATGAGGGAGGAAAGTTAGAAACGCAGCTAGGAATATTAGCGAAAACGTTTTAAGCTTGGTAGAAAAGAGGAAAGGCTTATACAGGAATTTTTTGAGCAATAGATCGTATGAGAATAAGAGGAAATGAAGGGAAGTAGAGAGGGCATTAAAGTATGAATTAAGAAGTTGTGAAATGGAGGCCACGGATAAAATAGCCAAGGATCTAGAAGATCCAGCCAGATGGTATATTAGTGAAATATTCTATTGGGCAGGATAGAAAATTCAGAGGAAGTAGTCTGTCTGGACTTGTTCCTGTTAAAGGTAGGAATGGGGCCTCAATAACTGATAAGAATAGTGTTAAAGAGTCAACGGCAGAACATTTTGAGAATATGTTGAACAGTGATAAAGTTGTAGAAAATCACAGATAGGAGTGAAATTTTTTTGACAATGTAGAAGTGAAGGAAGATTTATTTTGCAAAAGGAGTTAGAAACAGTACTTGAAGGATTAAAAATAATAAAGCCTCAGGGGAAGATAATGCGGTTAATGAGTTTCTGAAATATGGTGATTGGGAAAAATTACTGACAATTATGAATATAATATTTCAAAGAGGGAAATTACTTAGTGAATTTTTGGAAATCCTTAATTAAATTCCTTTAGAAGAAAGATGATAAAAGTGAGTGTGGTAACTATGGAGGCACTTACTTGGTTTCCGTAGGAAGCAAATTACTTAGGATGACGATACTTATTAGACTAAGAGATGTAGTTGATGAAACTTAAGGAAGAGAACAGTATGGCTTTAGGAAGGGAAGTGGATATGTCAACAAAATTTTGACTCTTAGATTCATAATTGAGAAGTGTGAATCATTAGATTTCTTTAGTCCTCAGTTTTATAAATCACGAACAGATATTTAATTCAGCCAATGGAATTGATTTAGCGATGGTCCTATCCTTGTATGGTATACATACATATCCTTGTATGGTAAAAATTATTAGTTTTAGGTACGAGAACAATGTTGTAAAATGATAAAAAATATAAAATAACAAATGTTGCAAAATAATAAATTTTTTGAAGTTTTTAGACTTCAGGGCGCAAAAGTGGGTTTGAAAATGAATATTAAAAAGATTAATGGCTTAGACTGGGAATAAATAAAGCTCAAGAGGTGATGCTGGGTAAGGAGAAGATCGATCAAGTAGATAGCTTTACTTGCCTGTTTAGTATCATTCGTAAAGATGAATCAGATCGTCCACAAATGATGCGTTAAGAGGTCATACGGAGTTATTTAAGGGAAACTGGAAGTTCACGAGAGGGGAGTAAATAGTGAAGCTTTGAGCAGATTGGGGTTGACCAGTATCGTGCGAAACTATGTGTGCCTTAAGCGGCTGTATGCTGCAGTTAGTTTTAGCAGGATTAACAGTAGTAAAGGGATAGTTCTATAAAATTCGATAAATATAATGAAATGCTAACTTTACCTTCATTGAGCTAATAACTATATCTGGCAAGGTTTGAGGTAACAGTTGTTACTAAAGTGTATTGCATGGATTGACAAGGACTATTGTTTTTCTTTTGCTAATCTGTAGGTCTAGAGGAAGAATTTTACTCTAAGTAAGTTTCTGATACTAAAACTAGTAATTACCGAACAATATTAAAAGTTATAGACACCTAAGATAAAAATTATTTTGATATTTGGATAGTTCCATTTACTTTTTACTTATTTGCTATAAAATATGAAAAAAAACAAGTTTTGTTAATTTAAATCACGTGCTGCGCCAAATACTGTGTTCCAAGCATTAGTTTTGAAAGTCCAAGAAAAGTATATTAGAAAACCCAATTGCTAAAGAGGTTTATTGCCCAAACTATAAGATTTTTTTTCAGGGAGGTATGGGATCGAAAGTACGGAAAGTATAGCATATGACTCATTTTCTTAACTTATCTAGAAGGAAGGATTAACCCCAGTGAATAAATTTTTACCCCTCCTTGTGTTAGGTATGATGAACATAAAAGTTTAGAAAAACTATGAATTTCTTCGATCCTGCTTGTGTTAGGTGAACTTTGATGAGATTTACTACCTTCAGTTGTGTCAGTTGGAGGGGGTAGAGGCTCAGATATCACCGAAATATAAAAAAAAATTCTATCGAAATTTGTACTTTTTGAGTATAAATGGCTATGAAGAGATTTATATTCATGATAAGTTGATAAGTCAAGTTCTGTCCTTGATTCTTGTCTTAAGCTTGTCGGGGTAATGTCTACGGACAAATTAATTTACGATTGGAAATATAGTATGCATCCTTGTTTCATCCTTAAAAAACTATATTTCATTCGAAATATCATGGTTAGCCTAAGTTATATTTATGGTAGCCAGGTTATATTTATAGTAGCAAAATATAAGAATTCAAAACCGTTTACTTTTAGTTACAATATTAAGTATACTCTCAGTGACAGCGACATAGGATTCAGATTTTGTATTCTAGACGAATGTTTCTGAGGTGATAAATAACCAACAATTGCTTTCATCTTTCAGGTAATGGAGATGAGTGTGAACAGTGATGACTCAGATAGATCAGATGATCTTCAGCCTGGTTTGGTTGCTCATAGACAATTTATTAGTAAGAGAAAAAGCGTATATGGTAAACATTTGATTATTGATGAATTAATCACGGATGGGGCACATGAACATTAGTTTATAACTTGGTTGGGATGTCTAAACTTCTAAAACATTTTATTTGTTGGACTGAGCCAGTAAAACTAGGCAAATATCCATCCAATGCTGACTAAGTAAAACTAAATGAATGATAAAAATTCTCTAAACCTGAGAATCTAGGGGCTTTATAATGTAAAGCTGCTAATCAGCAGTAGAAGAAAAATAATTAATCGGAAAGATACAACCCACTCCTTTTGTATTTAATTCAAACGTTCTAACGTGTATCTATCATTTTGAAACTTATGCAGTACATTACAAAATGCTCATTGTGGAACGTGGTAATTTTGACTGTATTGTACGGTAATAGCTACTAAATTGAAAAACAAAAAACTATTTTTCACATGAAAGAATAAAGTGACATTAAACTTGAAATGAACTTCAGATGCTCTAAGTAAGAGGGAGGAAGGCTGCCGTTCCATCAAGTGAAACCTCCACGAAGCCTCAGCTGTGACAACTATTATTATTACAGTTTATATTGATCTAGACAAACTGAATAACTCTTCTTCAGTTGAATGGAAGAAAATAAACTTTAGCGAATGAATACAATCGAAATATTTTGATAAAAGTTTAAACTTAGCACAAAGTGTGAGAGGTCAAGGAAACGACAGCCTTCTTATTAGTGTGTCTCAAGAGAAAGATCTTTAAAAAGTAATGATGTAAAGTTAAATTCATGCTGTATTTAAAAAACTTATCAATACATATGAAACGTTGAAACTTTAGCATAAAGAGTGGGACAGCAGCCTGATTGTTCCTATTCGTTTTAAGTCATAATGTCCTTCTTTACGTTTTTTTTTATGTTTAAATTTTGTTTCTGTCTGTTTTCAATTTCAAATTCAGTGTTAACCTAAATGTGAAGGGGACTGTGGCACCAGGCCTGAAGTTCGTTAGTTTGAAGTCATATGCTTATAGTTTATCTTGCCTTAATATCATATAACATGAGCTCATAAAAATCTAAAGAACTGTGTCTTAATACGGCCTGTCGTAGGGAATATATTCATGAATTATTTGGATATACCCTTAAAAATCTATAAAAATTTAGCGGAAAATACTGGTTTCAAGGCTTGAGCAAGAAATAGTTGAGCAGATTTGTGTTTTTCAGGAACAAAGGAGACCAAATTGTCACATAGATCCGATATGTTTTGCTCATGATCTCTAGAAGGCCTTATCATGTGAAGTTCAATTAGGCTGCAATCATAGAAGATGAGAAACTTATAAAAGAAGAAACTGGTGCTAGTCACCGCTAGCGCCAGTTTCACCGCCAGTAGAATCACCAGGGCTATCTAGGATTTATCGATTTTTTATTTCACCTAGAATGATTGCTGTATAATTGATTTTTTTTAGACACTTTTACACGTAGGGAGGACAATAAAAGTATCAATATGTAACCAGTAGGCCTATGAGTTTGAAGTTGACTAGAATGTCAAGATTTTCTAAAGCTTTGCAGGCTAAATTTGGATTTGATTTATTGTTGAAAATAAACAAAATACCGAGTAATAACGTTTCACAGAGAAATTTGAGCTTTTATCTCATATCGATGCAGACAAATTATATCAGTTATCCAATTTTCCAAAATTTGCTAAGTATTTACCAGGCACTAAACTGTCTGTGGCTCTAGAAGGTTCTAATCCTTATCTTTCCTGTCAAAATGCGGCAAACTTATATAAGCTTACTATCCTCTTTGTTACATTTAGTGGAGGAATACAAGTTTGATATGGTGGCTGAAGTTCCTATTTATTTCATCTAATTAAGGAAAATTAGGAGACTTTGCAAGTTTAATGGAATTTTAGTTGGAGAGTTGTCTGCAAAATGCATCCTTTTAGATCGTTTTGTGACCACTGAAGCCAGATGTAAATGAGTCTTGACAACTGTCGTCTCTTATGCATAGTACAAGTGCGCTTGCTTGATGATCTTAATTTATGTATTTTGATCTCATTGATTCACCAAAGTCAAACCAACCAATACGCCTATCCCAGAGATACATGAAATATACATAGACCACAAATTATATACATAGACGGATAATTTTTAACAGCTACACGTAGTTCAAAAGTTCTAAAAAGTAGTTCTAAAAAGTTAGATTGTGCATTGTACTTCTGTCATTTTTGTTGCAGTTCTATCATTGTTATGTGCTTCTTCTTGGTCCAAATCTTAAATGTATTGTACTGTAAGTCTTGAATATACTAGATAATCAGTCCCTCTCTGTATGGTGGATTAGTTGCTTGCAATAAAACAAAAACATTTGGGGTGGTGCAATATACCAGATTATATTATTAATTTAGTGCATGATATTAACATTAATTTATTATTTCTCCATCATAAGTCAAATTTTATATAAATATTTATATTTTGCATTTTCTTTTTAGATCTGAAGCGGCCTCCAAGTGTATTGAGTGAAACGGTAACTACCAGGACTTCTAGCATGCCCAGAGACCAAGCAAATAATTATGGTCAATCTATATGCAACCATTCAATTGAGCAAAGGGATAATAACTACAGCGTAATAGAAAGTCCTATACCAACGACCAATCCCTTGTTTTTAGACCCGTGAGTAAAGTAATTTTATTTCATAATTGTTTTAATTCGCCTACTTATGAAACAATGAATTTCATGCTTTGTGACAGGAAATCTTCGTAACAAAAGAATAATTATATTCTATTAATTTGTAAAATGGAACTAAAAAATAAAACAAATAATGATTTTATAGTTAAAAAACGACAACTTTCATTAATTTGTATTTTAGTGAAATATTCCTGCATAAACTAGAAAAAGCCGGTGCGCCAAGCACGATTAACCAATTGGACTTAAAATAAAATGAAAATGTAAAGCCGATAAAACTTTAATCACGACAGTTGAATTTCAAAACAAAATTATACAAATACTAATAAATGTACAAATATTTCATCAGACACATCAGTATATGACTTCAGACACGCGCAATATAATACAGAAGTCCCTGCCTTGTGTCTTGCCTATTTTAAACTAGTTTAGATATACAACAACCATATTCTATCGTATGTCTTTGTACCAGAAAATAAGCTTGACCATGCGCAATGTAATACAGCAATTTTCTTGCCCTGTGCTTGTGTGTAATCTCCATGTTTGGATTTATATATACAATAACTACACTTTGTCGTAGACCCTACTCATGTCTACTCCAAATCATATTTACTCATGGCTTTGAGCACGCTTCAGGAAGAAGCTGCCAGGATCGGACTATCCATTAACTGGAAGAAGACAAAAATCTTGGTAGTGCAGACAAAGTTTGGCGCCGACAAATCAAATTAATCAAATGAAACCAAATTGAAGTGGTTGACCATTACTTACCTTAAATCTATTATATCTTCAGACGGCTGCATTGACCACGAAGTTGTTGTGCACTCAGCCCAAGCCTCTGTTGATTTCAGTAGTTTGAGCCATGTTTGGACGAAGCCGATGATCAAACGAGCTACCAAAATGAAGTTCCTTGGATCCTCAGTCTGTTCGATCCTAATTTACGGAGCTATAAATAAATACTACTACTACTACTAACAACTCACTGCAGCACCAAGCCGCCTGAGGCCAACACAGCTACGCACGCTCCTCCTCCATCCCAATCTATTCAAAGCATCCCTTTTTACACCCGCCCATGAAGTTCCCATTTCCTTTAAATCTTTCTTTATGACGTCCTCCCACCCCAGACGAGGACGACCTGCTTTCCGTTTAGCCCTAGACGGTTGGCCGAAAAGAACAATCTTCGGCAATCTGTCATCCTTCATCCGCACAACGTGCCCTAGCCACCTCAACCTTTCTTTCATTTTAGCCCTAGAGAGCGGTATTGAACCACATTTTTCGTATAGCCTATTGTTTGAAATACGGTCAGTCAGCCGGGTACCCAGAACAATCCTTAAGCGATTTCTCTGGAAAAGATCTAACAAATCTTCATCCGCTTTTCGGAGCGCCCATGCTTCAGAGCCATATTTGACCACTGTCATCACTGTAGCTTCTAATATTCTATTCTTTGTTTGCAGACTTATCTTCCTATTCTTCCATGCCTTTTTTTAACTGTGAAAAAACACCCCGAGCCTTAGCTATTCTACTTTCGACATCTTCACTGCTCCCACCATCCTTACTAATAATACTACCAAGGTAAGTGAAGCTGTCCACCTGATCAATCTTTTCATTACCCAACTTCACCTTTTCATCTTCACTTATTCCTAGCCTTAGTGACTTAGTCTTCTTAACATCAATTTTCAAACCTATTCTAGCACCCTGAACTCGCAAAACCTCTAAAACTTCATTCATTTTGCTCACACTTTCATCTAGGATGCTTAAATCATCAGCATAATCTAAGTCCAGGAGACTTTTTCCTCCCCATTTGATTCCTTGGTCTCCCATTGCCTTTCCTCTTATCACTCCATGAAAAGATTCTCGTACATAGCATTAATCACTTTAATGTATTTGTCTGGTATACCATACAAGGATAAAACGTTTACTAAAGCTCTTCTATCAACAGAATCGAACGCTTGCTCATAATCTATAAAACTGAGGACCAGAGGTGTTTGAAAAGTCAGGCACTTCTCAATTATTAACCTAAGAGTGAAAATTTGGTCGACACATCCTCTACCTTTTCTAAAACCGCACTGTTCTTCTCTTAAAACTTTGTCTACGGCATCTGTCAGTCTAAAAAGTATCATATTACTAAGTAATTTACTACCTACAGAAACCAGACTAATCCCTCGATAATTACCACACTCACTTTTATCACCTTTCTTATAAAGACGCTTAATTAAGGTTTTCCTAAAATCGTTAGGTACTTCCCCTTTTTCAAAAATCATATTCATAATCTTCAGTAACTTATTTCTAACCTCAGAGCCACCATATTTAAGAAACTCATTTACCACCCTATCAGCACCTGGAGCCTTATTATTTTTTAGTCCTTTTAGTACTGTCGCTTATTCCTCCTCACAAAACAAATCTTCCTTCACATCCAATGTATCACAAACTTTTTCATTTTCATCTATATCTCTTCCTTCAACTCTATCTCGGATAAGCAAATTCTCAAAATGTTCGGCCCATCTCTCTTTAGTTTTTCCTTATCGCTAATTGCGGCCCCATTCCTATCTTTAACTGGGCCAAGTCCGCATTGACTACTCCCTCTCAATTTGTTAACATGCCAGTACAATATTTTACTATTATGCCGTCTAGCTGCATCTTCTAGATCCTCGGCAATTTTATCCATGGCCTCCACTTCATACCTCCTTAGTTCATATTTTAATACTTTCTCCACTTTCTTTACATTCCTTTTGTTTTCATATGATCTATCACTAAGAAGGTAATTCTTGTACAAGTCCTTTCTTCTTTCTATCAAACATAAAGCTTTTTTCACTAATATTCTTAGCTGTAGTTCTAGCTTTCTTCCCTAAGACAGCTTCAGCAACTTCGCACATTATTTTTCTAAAATTATTCCAACCATCTTCCACATTATCAAATTTTAAACTCTCAAGTTTAGTATTCAACTGTTCCTGGAGAGTGTCTCTCAAATTCTTATCCTGGAGTCTACCAACATCATAACTTCCCGGGAGGTAGTTACCCTTCCAATATTTCGGCTTTAAATTAACCCTTGACACTACTAGATCGTGATCTTTACTTTTAACATCAATAACGGCACTCCTATATACCCTAGTAACTTGTATTGATCCTGCCAGTCTTGGGTTTACAATAACATAATCAATAAGGTTTGCTGTCATACCATCACGTGAATACCATGTTAACTTATGAGCCATTTTATGACAAAACACCGTATTGGTTATAATTAGATTGTTATACCTACAAAATTGCAAAAGTCTGTATCCATTACTGTTTTCTTTTCCAACACCAAATTTACCTAGGCTAGGATACCATCTATCCCTATTTCTACCAACCTGGGCGTTAAAATCTCCCAGTAAAAACATCATATTTCTACCTGGGACCCTGTCTATTTGCTCCTGTAACTGTAAGTAAAATTAATCTGAGTCACTAGTATCTCCGTCAGTCGGTTCTACAGGGGCATATACTACTATAACTGATACTCTGAACTTTTTAGTCATAAAATGAGCAATAAGTTGAAATGGGATCATAAATCCTTTTAATAGACTGTGATTTTCACAAGCAGTGATAAAATTTCACAAAAAATACTAGATATTTCGGTAACATAAGCAGTGACCGTCACCAGTAGTAAAACTCACAGTCTATTAAAAGGATTTGATCCCTATTTGAACTTTTATTTATTTATCGTCATGGAAAGGCAGTGTGGTCTCCGAAATTATCTACGTCATATTTACGGAGCTGAGACTTGGCCTGCAACTGCAGCTATCCTGCGCCCTCTCGTTACTCTTCAATCTAAGTGGCTTGAAGAACTGAGGGAATCCGATCGACAGACTTTGTCAATAATAACCACCTGCAAAGCATGACCTCCGAGTCGTTGTTTTCAGACGTGGACACTTCGCTGGTTCAGACAAACGTTCAAGAGGAAGGCCAAGGTTCCGGTGGAATGACAGTCTCGGGAAATCCCTGAACCAGGCTAGAATTCCACTGTCAGATGCAGAGGCCAATGCTGCTGAACACCCCTGAAGACCCACTCATTTGGCATGATGATAAAGAAAGAACTATGCAAGTAGAACCGCATATCAGAAGATAGCCTCGGACATACCTAATATGAAACTGCGGTTACAAATGAGTTTTTACTTTTCTTTTTATGTTTTGTAGTATATGCCAATTTCTTTAATATAGTTTATTTTATTTTCTCCTTCTTTTCACGTAAATCGAGAAGTGAAGCCGAAATATTCGGACAATTATTACTATTTGCGGAATAACATTTTTTTTTTTGCACATTCACTGTCTTAATTAACTGCCTTGCCATTTCATTTTAAGCATAAGTGGAAAGGAGACTTTGGTCTAAAAAATATTTGATTAACCATGTGAAGTGTGAAGTTGGGGAAAATAGAATGAAGTGCAGTTCATCTTTTTTCAGTTGTTAGTCTAATTCACAAGAATGATAATTGTCAGTAAGTATTATTGTAATACCCTGGTCGTACATAAATTGAAAAAAATTGAGGTGTCTTTGATTAGGTTTTATCCTGTTTTCGACTTCAATCAGAAAATCGTGTCTACAGCCAAACATTTCTTAGCTTATGTAATAATGCTTGATTGGAAAGGCTAGATTTATTAACACTTATTGCGTTCGTGAACTATGAATGAACTATTTTTACATTTAAATATTTCAAATTTATTTGACATAAAAATTTTGTCCGGATATTTTTCAGTCTTAACTAAGTGAAAATTAATCTTTAGCAAAGAGACACTCTCCATAACATTGTCTATCAGTGTATCACCTTTGTAATTATATTTTAGGTTATGACGCTTTGTTTGCAGATGTAAATGCTTAACAATTGATCGGTATTTCTTAATTTCTAAGTGTAAGATTTTAATTGATATTTTTGAGAAGCCTGTTTTTTTTAATGCAATTTTTTTCTATTTTAGGGGGGATCAAGCGTAGAACACTCCAAACCCCTGGACGAACTTTTTTTTAAACATTAGAAACTAGAATACTAGACATGTATACAGTGAGATATTTTGGCGGAATGATACCAAAATGTGGGAAAAATTGAATTATGACGAAGGAGAGGGTGGGGGCTTGTGTAGAGCGTCTTGTCTATGTCTTAAAATCAATGTTCTGTATTCTGACTTTACAATCTTATTTACTTTTATACTTTAAAATGGCTTAAGTATAGTACAGGGTAAAGGATAAATCACCTCCTGAGACATTGACGGCCTATAGGCTGTCAATTCGCTGGGTATTTTTTTTTTTTTTTTTTTTTTACAGGAAAAGGTAGCCGGCTTGTCACGCAATCTTGCGACAGTGGAAGTATTAGACAAGTTGATGTCATTTCAGATGTCTCTGGGCAGGGCCAAAGATGCAGAACTATCCAAAAGTGGAGGGAAGGGGGGAGGGTCAAGCCAAATTTAATTATTTTTAATTAGGTTAAGCTCTAAGTTTTCTACTATGTACTGAAAGAGTATTTTAAACTTTCATCGGTCATGGATCTTCTGCCCCTCTGAAAAGGAGATCACAGCACAACAAAAATCCATTTTTAGCCAAAAGAGCTGTCAAAATGTATCTTTCCTTGTGAGTTTACTTTCTTTTATTAAAGTAACTGAGAAATAAAAAAAAACTAATGGGCATGTGTTTAGTCCTTTCTTTTTACTTCATTCCTTTTGTTCTTGGCAAATCCAATTCATACGCTTGAAAGACTATTAATAAATTTGTCTTGTTTGTTTTTAACAATATTATCTTTCTTTTTAGGTCTGAGTCAGAGACTCAAGATGGGCTCTATATTCAAGGAAATATCAGTTTTACTGAAATTGAGAAAAGTGACTGCCTTGATTATAGTGAAATAAAAACTGTATTATAACTATGTAGATATGTCTGTTTAGTTTTGTTTTATACCTTTTCAGTTTCTCGAAAGTGATTATAATAGGTTTTGTCACAGAATAGGAATTATAAAGTCTCGTTTTTACGTATTATTGCAGTGAGTGCTTAGAAATCAAATGTAGATAAAAAAAAAAACATTTGTGCCCACGAGTTTAGCTGATCAAGGGTAATAAAAATACCTAATGTGACAGTAAAATGGAAGCATAAGTTTAATGCTAAGGGAGATAGCTCAATACAGCAGTATGATTTGCACTCCAGTCTGTTCCACATAGGGGTGGAGGATAATTGTTCTCAAGGCTTAAGAGTGACTGGTGCTGTAAATAATAAATAGCCTTGTGTGCTTATCAAGTCGTGATTCGACCACCGTGGTAGTATTAAAATAGATTAGGTGATAAAAAGCTAGGTGGCTAGGACACATTCTGTGGATGAAAGTAGAAGAAGCCCTTATACCACGGGACGAACAAGATCATAGATCTACTAACGGTACAAACAAGATGACAGCCAATCAGAGGCCTACAATCCGTGTACAAACAAGACCACATCCTCTTTCTAGGTCAATAACAGGGTTAGATTACGACCAGGACAATGTAACTCATCAGACCAGACTTTCTAAAGGTGTTTGTTTGAATTTACGCAATTTTTCTATGTCGAAATCAAAATACCCCTTTATTTGCTATGACATGTGGGGCGTTGTATATATTGATCATTCTTGTCAGCACAGACCAGACTTTCTTGGAATGTTAGCTTTGAAACATGTCATAAATGCTAGAATATTAAGCGGGACTCTAAAGAGATAGAAATTTGTGACTTAACGCTAAAAACGTTGAAAGTAATAGACTCATCAATATCACCTAGCTTTACTACTCGACTGTGTTCTGTATAATACACAAGTACCATCAAGCAGTGTTATCAATATAAAATATGCAATAAAAGAGATGGAAATTTGTGACTTAACGGTAAAAAAAAGTTGAAAGTAATAGACTCATCAAGATGACCTGGCATTGCTTCTCGACTGTGGTCGCTATAATAGACAAGTACACAATATTGGATTAATGAGATGATTATGAGTATGAACCATCAAGGACCGCAAGCACCAAGGACCTCAACCTCCAAGGGTCACCTCTCCCCAACCTCCTAGCCCCCCCCCCCACTCTCACCCTCCCAAATTTTTTTTGACACCCCCAATTTTCATTATAGAGGCGCCATTAAGAGTTAAACCGAAAATATCTATTTTCAAAGCACATTTTTGACCGATCTGCTAAATTAAATGGCTAACTTCATCTTCCGGATTATGTACTGGATGCAGGTATTTCTCACATTTGAAGTCTTCTAAACTGAATAATGCTATGTCTTTATCACATTTTTGTAGTAAGAGTTTATCAGTTGGCACGGTTCCCTTAACATAAACAGCTTGCACACCGAAAACTCTGCGTATTTCCTGAATTTCCTCTTGTAAATGTTTTATTTCATAACCATTTTCATTACGTGGTCCTACGGTTTTAAAGTAAAAGCTGTTTCGATGTATAAAATTTAATGTTGGATTCCATCTTTTTTTCTCGTACTTATACATATTTTGTTTGACGTTCCATTTATATCAATGATCTTCACGCCGTTGTTGGTCTAGCAGTAATATAACTGCTTCGAAAATAATGCCAGTTGAGGAGTATTTCAGACCAACATATTCGGTGTCAATCACACAAAACATTATTATAGCTGAAAAAAGGGCTTAAATTAAACAAATATGCAACGTTTCTGACACTCTAACAAATACAGCTCACTTTCTTAGAATAATGCATTTTCACTTAAAAAAAAAATGATGCATGTGTTTATGCCTGCAATGTGTGAAAATTGGTGATTTAATGCATAAAATTAACTAGATAGTGTCGACAACTATATAGATTACCATTGGGACAGCTGCATAGTGTCTGTGAACAAGCATCGACTGCAATTTTATCTTTGCATTCTCTTTGGGTCAATTTGGGGATACGGATTGCCCTTTACTGACATTTTGTTCCTATGAACTGTTTGAACATAAAAAAAAGAAAATCCATTTCTATTTCTGCATTGGTCCATTTCTCAGATATCATCTTTTATCATTCTTAAACAATACTGAAGAAAAAAACCCACTGTTTATCAGTATTAAATTATTAAGTAGGATATTTTTTTTCAACGAAAAACACCTTTTCATTATAATTTTTATGTCTAAAATTCATCTATTATTGAAATGATTTGAAAATTGGTCTCGTATGTAATAGTCAATTTGATGGACAAAGATTGTTCATTGCTAACATTTTATTCCATCGAACTGTTTGAACATATGGAAAATAAATAAATAAGGAACCCGTTTCTATTTCTATATCGATCAATTTCTCAGACAATTTGGGGGTTACGGATGGTCCTTTACTAACATTTTATTCCATCGGCCCATTTCTATTTCTATACCGATCAACTCCTCAGACAATTTGAATAGATACGGATTGTCCTTTGCTAACATTCTATTCCATCGAACTGTTTGAACAAAAAAAAGAAACAAAAAAAGGTCTACATGTAACAAAAATAAATACAATCTTAAATATTACTTACACCTTTGTGTGAAAGAAAAAGTTTGTGCCACAAGAGGCATTACTTGTAGCAAAAATAAAGTAAAATATGAAGTGTTGGCCAGATATACATTTAGTTGGTAAGCAATTCTAAATCTTATTACACCTAAGATTTTAGCTCTGAAACCCCTTTAAGTACTTTGATCTTTTTAACGGATTGTCCCTTTACTAACATTTTATTCCACTGAACTGTTTAAATATTAGGAAAATAAATAAATAAAATACCCGTAAAAAGAAAGAGAAAACAGGTCTACATGTAACAAAAATAAATACAATCTTAAATATTACTTACACCTTTGTGTGAAAGAAAAAGTTTGTGCCACAAGAGGCATTACTTGTAGCAAAAATAAATATAGTAAAATACAAAATGTTGGATTCATATACATTTAGTTGGCAAGCGATTCTAAACCTTTATTAAATAAAAAAAACAAGTTTTTTTTAACTGAAAGTAAGGAGAGACATTAAAACTTAAAACGAACAGAAATTATTCCGTATATGAAAGGGGCTATCCCCTCCTCAACGCCTCGCTCTTTACGCTAAAGTTTTTATTGTTTAAACAAAATAGAGTTGTGAGAAAGTCAAACTTTAGCGTAAAGAGCAAGGTGTTGAGGAGGGGACAGTCCCTTTCATATACGGAATAAGTTCTGTTCGTTTTAAGTTTTAATGTCGCTCCTTACTTTCAGTTAAAAAAACTTGTTTTTTTATTTAATTTTTGAACGTTTTTGAATAAATGCAGGTTTTGATCTTGGCTCAAAGTACATGAATAATTAAAACAAAATTTTCATATTAATTTACTTTTATTTGGTTAAATGGCTTTCTAGAAACTTGTTTCATTTTATTTACAAACGTTTTTATTAGTAATGAATACACGTAACTTACGAATTAACTTACTTAACGAACTTCTATATTCATATATTTTTAATACGTATATTAGGGAGTTCGCCCCCTAGTCAATATCTTGCTCCTTAAGCGAAAGTTCGAATTTTGTTCCAATTCTTTAAAAATGACCGCTTAATCACAAAGGCTGTTAATTAGAATAAATAGCTCTTATGAAAGTACTAAAAAATCTCTGGCTTAAAGAGTGAGGTATTGACTAGGGAATGAACCCAATCATATATGTAATATTTTCTGTTCGTTTAAAGTTTTGATGTTGCTCCTGTTGCAGTTGAAAAACTTGTTTTTTTATATTTAGTTTCTGATCTTTTTTTAAATAATGCTGGGAAGTCCGGCGTCCCCTTCATAGCAATGTCCCTTCTCCCATGAAAACTTCCTTCATGGAAAGATCCTCCCACATAACCCCCAACCCCAGGCACTTACGCAGGAATTTGTTTCGGGGGGGGGGGGCCAATTTGTTTCCGGGGGGGGGGCAAATCCTTCAAACCCATTATTCTGTGAGAAAAATCAGAAAATTATGGGAAAATGAAAAAAATCGTGAGATTTTGGGGGGGCCCGGGCCTGGAGGCCCCCCCTGCGTACGTCCCTGCCCTACCCCCCCCCCCCCCACTACCAGGAAAAATCTCCCCTGAAAACGTCTGTACTGTATACTTCCCAATAACCAATACTATATGTTAACATTGGGTAAAGTTCATAACTTTCAGCCCTCCTCCCGGGAACTTCGGGGGATTAAGTCATCCTAAAAGACATACTTATAATATTTTTGAACATGCTGAACAAAATGGCTATCTCAAAATTTTGATCAGGTGACTTTGGGAAAACAATGAGCGTGGGAGGGGGCCTAGTTGCCCTCCATTTTTTTTGGTCACTTAAAAAGGGCACTAGAACTTTTAATTTCCATTCCAATGAGCCCCCCCCACAATATTCTAGGACCACTGGGTCGATACGATCACCCCTGGGAAAAAAGAATAAAAATAAACACGCACCCGTGATCTTTCTTCTGGGAAAAATGCAAAATTCCACATTTTTGTAGATAGGAGCTTGAAACCTCTACAGTAGGGTTCTCTGATACGCGAAATATGATGATGTGATTTTCATTAAGGTTCTATAACTTTTAGGGGGTCTTTCCCCCTTTTTCGAAAATCAGCCAAATTTTCTCAGGCGCGTAACTTTAAATGAGTAGGATTAAACTTGATAAAACTTATAAATTTGAAATCAGCTTTAAAATCCGATTCTTCTGATGTATCTATTTGTATCAAAATACCGTTTTCTAGAGTTTCGGTTACCAATGAGCCGGGTCCCAATAACCAATACTATTTGTTAACATTGGGTAAAGTTCATAACTTTCAGCCCTCCTCCTGGGGGCTTCGAAGGATTAAGTCATCCTAAAAGACATAGTTATAATATTTTCGACCATGCTGAGCAAAATGGCTATCTCAAAATTTTGATCGGGTGACTTTGGGAAAAAAATGAGCGTGGGAGGGGGCCTAGTTGCCCTCCATTTTTTTTGGTCACTGAAAAAGGGCACTAGGACTTTTAACTTCCGTTCCAATGAGCCCTCCCACGATATTCTAGGACCACTGGGTCGATACGATCACCCCTTGGAAAAAAAAAAACAAATAAACACGCATCCGTGATCTTTCTTCTGGCAAAAAATGGAAAATTCCACGTTTTTGTAGATAGGAGCTTGAAACCTCTACAGTAGGGTTCTCTGATACGCTGAATATGATGGTGTGATTTTCATTAAGGTTCAATAACTTTTAGGGGGTCTTTCCCCCTTTTTCCGAAAATCAGCCAAATTTTCTCAGGCGCGTAACTTTTGATAGGTAAAAGTAAACTTGATGAAACTTATATATTTGATATCAGAATTAAAATTTGATTCTTTTGATGTATCTATTGGTATCGAAATTCCGTTTTTAGAGTTTCGGTTACCATTGAGCCGGGTCGCTCCTTACTTTCAGTTCGTTACCACGAACTGTTTGATTACACCTAAGATTTTAGCTCTGAAACTCTTTTAAGTACTTTGATCTTTTTAACGGATTGCCCCTTTGCTAACATTTTATTCCATTGAACCGTTTGAACATTAGGCAAATAAATAATTAAAAAACCCGTAAAAAAAAGGAAAAAAACAGGTCTACATGTAACAAAAATTAATACAATTTTAAATATTACTTACACCTTTGTGCAAAAGAAAAAGTTTCTGCCACAAGCGACGTTACTTGTAGCAAAAATAAATGTAGTAAAACACAAAGTGCCGGCCAGATATACATTTAGTTGGCAAGTGATTCTAAATCTTTATTACACCTAAGATTTTAGCCCTGAAACCCCTTTAAGTACTTTGATCTTTTTAACGGATTGCCCCTTTGTTAACTTTTTATTCCACTGAACTGTTTCAACATTAGTAAAATAAATAAATAAAAAAAACCGTAAAAAAAGAAACAAAAAACAGGTCTACATGTAACAAAAATAATACAATCTTAAATATTACTTACACCTTTGTGTAAAAGAAAAAGTTTCTGCCACAAGCGGCGTTACTTGTAGCAAAAATAAATATAGTAAAATACAAAGTATTGGCCCCTTTGCTGATATTTTGTTCCACTGAACTGTTTGAACATAAGGAAAATAAATAAATAAAAAACTCGTAAAAAAAGAAACAAAAAACAGGTCTACATACAACAAGAATTATACAATCTTAAATATTACTTACACAATTGTGTAAAAGAAAAAGTTTCTGTCACAAGCGGCGTTACTTGTAGCAAAAATAAATACAATCTTAAATATTACTTACACCTTTGCGTAAAAGAAAAAAGTTTCTGTCGCAAGCGGCGTTACTTGTAGCAAAAATAAATACCGTAAAATACAAAGTGTTTTCCAGACATACATTTTGTTGGTAAGCGATTCTAAACCTTTATTACACCTAATATTTTACCTCTGAAACCCCTTGAAATACTTTGATCTTTTTAATGGATTGTCCCTTTTCTAACATTTTATTCCATTGAACTGTTTTAACATTAGGAAAATAAATAAATAAAAACCCGTAAAAAAGAAACAAAAAACAGGTCTACATGTAGCAAAAATAATAAAATCTTAAATATTACTTACACATTTGTGTAAAAGAAAAGTTTCTATCACAAGCGGTGTTACTTGTAGCAAAAATAAATATAGTAAAATACAAAGTGTTGGCCCCTTTGCTAATATTTTATTTAGTTGGTAAGCGAATCTAAACCTTTATTACACCTAAGATTTTAGCTCTGAAACCCCTTTAAGTACTTTAATCTTTTAAACAGATTGTTCCCTTTACTAAAATTTTATTTCACTGAACTGTTTCAACATTAGTAAAATAAATAAATAAAAAAAACGTAAAAAAAGAAAAAAACAGGTCTAAATGTAACAAAAATAAATACAATCTTAAATATTACTTACAAATTTGTGTAAAAGAAAAAATTTCTGTCACAAGCGGCGTTACTTGTAGCAAAAATAAATAACGTAAGATACAAAGTGTTTCTAGACATACATTTAGTTGGTAAGCGATTCTAAACCTTTATTACACCTAAGATTTTAGCTCTGAAACCCCTTTAAATACTCTGATCTTTTTAACAGATTGCCCCTTTACTAACATTTTATTCCACTGAACTGTTTGAATAGGAAAATAAATAAATAAGAAACCCGTAAAAAAAGAAACAAAAAACAGGTCTACATGTAACAAGAATAATACAATCTTAAAATATTACTTACATCTTTGTGTAAAAAAAAATGTTTCTGCCACAAGCGGCGTTACTTGTAGCAAAAATAAATATAGTAAAATACAAAGTATTGGCCCCTTTGCTAATATTTTATTCCACTGAACTTTTTGAACATAAGGAAAATAAATAAATAAAAAACTCGTAAAAAAAGAAACAAAAAACAGGTCTACATATAACAAAAATTATACAATCTTAAATATTACTTACACCTTTGCGTAAAAGAAAAATGTTTCTGTCACAAGCGGCGTTACTTGTAGCAAAAATAAATACCGTAAAATACAAAGTGTTTTCCAGACATACATTTTGTTGGTAAGCGATTCTAAACCTTTATTACACCTAAGATTTTAGCTCTGAAACCCCTTGAAATGCTTTTATCTTTTTAATGGATTGTCCCTTTACTAACATTTTATTCCATTGAACTGTTTTAACATTAGGAAAATAAATAAATAAAAACCCGTAAAAAAAGAAACAAAAAACAGGTCTACATGTAGCAAAAATAATAAAATCTTAAATATTACTTACACCTTCGTGTAAAAGAAAAAGTTTCTGTCACAAGCGGTGTTACTTGTAGCAAAAATAAATATAGTAAAATACAAAGTGTTAGCCAGATATACATTTAGTTGGTAAGCGAATCTAAACCTTTATTACACCTAAGATTTTAGCTCTGAAACCCCTTTAAGTACTTTAATCTTTTTAACAGATTGTTCCCTTTACTAAAATTTTATTTCACTGAACTGTTTCAACATTAGTAAAATAAATAAATAAAAAAAACGTAAAAAAAGAAACAAAAAACAGGTCTACATGTAACAAAAATAAATACAATCTTAAATATTACTTACAAATTTGTGTAAAAGAAAAAGTTTCTGTCACAAGCGGCGTTACTTGTAGCAAAAATAAATAACGTAAAATACAAAGTGTTTTCTAGACATACATTTAGTTGGTAAGCGATTCTAAACCTTTATTACACCTAAGATTTTTGCTCTGAAACCCCTTTAAGTACTCTGATCTTTTTAACAGATTGCCCCTTTACTAACATTTTATTCCACTGAACTGTTTGAACATTAGGAAAATAAATAAATAAGAAACCCGTAAAAAAAGAAACAAAAAACAGGTCTACATGTAACAAGAATAATACAATCTTAAATATTACTTACACATTTGTGTAAAAGAAAATGTTTCTGCCACAAGCGGCGTTACTTTTAGCAAAAATAAATATAGTAAAATACAAAGTATTGGCCCCTTTGCTAATATTTTATTCCACTGAACTTTTTGAACATAAGGAAAATAAATAAATAAAAAACTCGTAAAAAAGAAACAAAAAACAGGTCTACATATAACAAAAATTATACAATAAATATACTACACAAGTGTAAAAAAAGTTTCTGTCACAACGCGTACTTGTAGCAAAATAATACAATCTTAAATATTACTTACACCTTTGCGTAAAAGAAAAATGTTTCTGTCACAAGCGGCGTTACTTGTAGCAAAAATAAATAACGTAAAACACAAAGTGTTTTCCAGACATACATTTAGTTGGTAAGCGATTCTAAACCTTTATTACACCTAAGATTTTAGCTCTGAAACCCCTTGAAATACTTTGATCTTTTTAATGGATTGTCCCTTTACTAACATTTTATTCCATTGAACTGTTTTAACATTAGGAAAATAAATAAATAAAAACCCGTAAAAAAAGAAACAAAAAACAGGTCTACATGTAGCAAAAATAATAAAATCTTAAATATTACTTACACCTTTGTGTAAAAGAAAAAGTTTCTGTCACAAGCGGTGTTACTTGTAGCAAAAATAAATATAGTAAAATACACAGTGTTGGCCAGATATACATTTAGTTGGTAAGCGAATCTAAACCTTTATTACACCTAAGATTTTAGCTCTGAAACCCCTTTAAGTACTCTGATCTTTTTAACAGATTGCCCCTTTACTAACATTTTATTCCACTGAACTGTTTGAACATTAGGAAAATAAATAAATAAAAAAACGTAAAAAAAGAAACAAAAACAGGTCTACATGTAACAAAAATAAATACAATCTTAAATATTACTTACAAATTTGTGTAAAAGAAAAAGTTTCTGTCACAAGCGGCGTTACTTGTAGCAAAAATAAATATAGTAAAATACAAAGTGTTGGCCAGATATACATTTAGTTGGTAAGCGATTCTAAACCTTTATTACACCTAAGATTTTAGCTCTGAAACCCTTTAAGTACTCTGATCTTTTTAACAGATTGCCCCTTTACTAACATTTTATTCCACTGAACTGTTTGAACATTAGGAAAATAAATAAATAAGAAACCCGTAAAAAAAGAAACAAAAAACAGGTCTACATGTAACAAGAATAATACAATCTTAAAATATTACTTACATCTTTGTGTAAAAGAAAATGTTTCTGCCACAAGCGGCGTTACTTGTAGCAAAAATAAATATAGTAAAATACAAAGTATTGGCCCCTTTGCTAATATTTTATTCCACTGAACTTTTTGAACATAAGGAAATAAATAAATAAAAAACTCGTAAAAAAGAAACAAAAACAGGTCTACATATAACCAAAAATTATACAATCTTAAATATTACTTACACCTTTGTGTAAAAGAAAAATGTTTCTGTCACAAGCGGCGTTACTTGTAGCAAAAATAAATACGTAAAACACAAAGTGTTTTCCAGACATACATTTAGTTGGTAAGCGATTCTAAACCTTTATTACACCTAAGATTTTAGCTCTGAAACCCCTTGAAATACTTTGATCTTTTTAAGGATTGTCCCTTTACTAACATTTTATTTCACTGAACTGTTTCAACATTAGTAAAATAAATAAATAAAAAACCCGTAAAAAAAGAAACAAAAAACAGATCTGCGTGTAGCAAAAATAATAAAATCTTAAATATTACTTACACCTTTGTGTAAAAGAAAAAGTTTCTGTCCACAAGCGGCGTTACTTGTAGCAAAAATAAATATAGTAAAATACAAAGTATTGGCCCCTTTGCTAATATTTTATTCCACTGAACTTTTTGCAACATTAGGAAAATAATAAATAAAAAAACGTAAAAAAAGAAACAAAAAACAGGTCTACATGTAACAAAAATAAATACAATCTTAAATATTACTTACAAATTTGTGTAAAAGAAAAAGTTTCTGTCACAAGCGGCGTTACTTGTAGCAAAAATAAATACCGTAAAATACAAAGTGTTTTCCAGACATCATTTTGTTGGTAAGCGATTCTAAACCTTTATTACACCTAAGATTTTAGCTCTGAACCCCTTGAAATACTTTGATCTTTTTAATGGATTGTCCCTTTACTAACATTTTATTACATTGAACTGTTTTAACATTAGGAAAATAAATAAATAAAAACCCGTAAAAAAAGAAACAAAAACAGGTCTACATGTAGCAAAAATAATAAAATCTTAAATATTACTTACACCTTTGTGTAAAAGAAAAAGTTTCTGTCACAAGCGGTGTTACTTGTAGCAAAAATAAATATAGTAAAATACAAAGTGTTGGCCAGATATACATTTAGTTGGTAAGCGAATCTAAACCTTTATTACACCTAAGATTTTAGCTCTGAAACCCCTTTAAGTACTTTAATCTTTTTAACAGATTGTTCCCTTTACTAAAATTTTATTTCACTGAACTGTTTTAACATTAGTAAAATAAATAAATAAAAACCCGTAAAAAAAGAAACAAAAAACAGGTCTACATGTAACAAAAATAAATACAATCTTAAATATTACTTACAAATTTGTGTAAAAGAAAAAGTTTCTGTCACAAGCGGCGTTACTTGTAGCAAAAATAAATATAGTAAAATACAAAGTGTTTGCCAGATATACATTTAGTTGGTAAGCGAATCTAAACCTTTATTACACCTAAGATTTTTGCTCTGAAACCCTTTAAGTACTCTGATCTTTTTAACAGATTGCCCCTTTACTAACATTTTATTCCACTGAACTGTTTGAACATTAGGAAAATAAATAAATAAGAAACCCGTAAAAAAAGAAACAAAAAACAGGTCTACATGTAACAAGAATAATACAATCTTAAAATATTACTTACATCTTTGTGTAAAAGAAAATGTTTCTGCCACAAGCGGCGTTACTTGTAGCAAAAATAAATATAGTAAAATACAAAGTATTGGCCCCTTTGCTAATATTTTATTCCACTGAACTTTTTGAACATAAGGAAAATAATAAATAAAAAACTCGTAAAAAAGAAACAAAAACAGGTCTACATATAACAAAAATTATACAATCTTAAATATTACTTACACCTTTGCGTAAAAGAAAAATGTTTCTGTCACAAGCGGCGTTACTTGTAGCAAAAATAAATACCGTAAAATACAAAGTGTTTTCCAGACATACATTTTGTTGGTAAGCGATTCTAAACCTTTATTACACCTAAGATTTTAGCTCTGAAACCCCTTGAAATACTTTGATCTTTTTAATGGATTGTCCCTTTACTAACATTTTATTCCATTGAACTGTTTGAACATTAGGAAAATAAATAAATAAAAACCCGTAAAAATAGAAACAAAAAACAGGTCTACATATAACAAAAATTATACAATCTTAAATATTACTTACACCTTTGTGTAAAAGAAAAAGTTTCTGTCACAAGCGGTGTTACTTGTAGCAAAAATAAATATAGTAAAATACAAAGTGTTGGCCAGATATACATTTAGTTGGTAAGCGAATCTAAACCTTTATTACACCTAAGATTTTAGCTCTGAAACCCCTTTAAGTACTTTAATCTTTTTAACAGATTGTTCCCTTTACTAAAATTTTATTTCACTGAACTGTTTCAACATTAGTAAAATAAATAAATAAAAAAAACGTAAAAAAAGAAACAAAAACAGGTCTACATGTAACAAAAATAAATACAATCTTAAATATTACTTACAAATTTGTGTAAAAGAAAAAGTTTCTGTCACAAGCGGCGTTACTTGTAGCAAAAATAAATAACGTAAAATACAAGTGTTTTCTAGACATACATTTAGTTGGTAAGCGATTCTAACCTTTATTACACCTAAGATTTTTGCTCTGAAACCCTTTAAGTACTCTGATCTTTTTAACAGATTGCCCCTTTACTAAAATTTTATTTCACTGAACTGTTTCAACATTAGTAAAATATATAAATAAAAAAAACGTTAAAAAAGAAACAAAAAACAGGTCTACATGTAACAAGAATAATACAATCTTAAAATATTACTTACATCTTTGTGTAAAAGAAAATGTTTCTGCCACAAGCGGCGTTACTTGTAGCAAAAATAAATATACTAAAATACAAAGTATTGGCCCCTTTGCTAATATTTTATTCCACTGAACTTTTTGAACATAAGGAAAATAATAAATAAAAAACTCGTAAAAAAAGAAACAAAAAACAGGTCTACATATAACAAAAATTATACAATCTTAAATATTACTTACACAATTGTGTAAAAGAAAAAGTTTCTGTCACAAGCGGCGTTACTTGTAGCAAAAATAAATACAATCTTAAATATTACTTACACCTTTGCGTAAAAGAAAATGTTTCTGTCACAAGCGGCGTTACTTGTAGCAAAATAAATAACGTAAAACACAAAGTGTTTTCCAGACATACATTTAGTTGGTAAGCGATTCTAAACCTTTATTACACCTAAGATTTTAGCTCTGAAACCCCTTGAAATACTTTGATCTTTTTAATGGATTGTCCCTTTACTCACATTTTATTCCATTGAACTGTTTTAACATTAGGAAAATAAATAAATAAAAAACCCGTAAAAAAAGAAACAAAAAACAGGTCTACATGTAGCAAAAATAATAAAATCTTAAATATTGCTTACGCCTTTGTGTAAAAGAAAAAGTTTCTGTCACAAGCGGTGTTACTTGTAGCAAAATAAAAATAGTAAAACACAAAGTGTTTTCCAGACATACATTTAGTTGGTAAGCGATTCTAAACCTTTATTACACCTAAGATTTTAGGTCTGAAACCCCTTTAAGTACTTTGATGTTTTTAATGGATTGTTCCCTTTATTAACATTTTATTCCACTGAACTATTTGAACATTCGGAAAATAAATAAATAAAAAAAACGTAAAAAAAGAAAATGATCTTCGAATCTTACCTTTATTTTGCCGTCCTCTAATTTCGTTGAGGCGACACTGGGAGCAAAATCCTGATTGTGTTCCATAATTTTCGTCTCAACAGCCTCCATAAGAAGGACAACATCTTCATCGCTGAGTGTTTGCCAATCGTATTTACTGACCCTTATGGTAATCAGCTTTACGGCATCAGCAAAATCCCTCTTTCTTTTCCTTGTCCCAGGAGCCTCTAATTAATTCCTCTCTACTTTGGGGCTTTGCTTTGCCGGAGCAACCGTAATTAGTTACGGTTCTGCATGGCAAAACTAACGGAAATTTGGTACAGCCCTAAAACTTCATTTTATTCAAACAACAAAAAGAAAAATCTTAAAAAATCGCCGTTTTTAGGTATTACTAGACATAAACATTGGACCAAGTGGCAAAACATGTTTTTGTTCTGTTGTCCTCGGTGCTTGAAAAATTCCTATTTTTTCAGTCAGGACGATTTTTTTGTCTTTCCTTTTTACTGTATTTGGAGATTAAAAGTTCCTTTTACGTATTTTTGTCACTTAATCGTATCTTTATCTGTTGTCTCACAGCCGTCACTTTACAATCGCGCTGTTCATGGTTGTGTATTACTATAGTTTACGTAAATTCTATTATAATGCAAGTTAAATATTTATTTTAAAAAGAAAAGAAACAAAGAACAAAAGCTGATAAATAGCATAATTTTTTAGTTATTAAATAATACAAAAACAAGTTTATTTTTCAATTGATAGTAAGGATTAGTATTAAAACTTAAAACAACATAAATTATTCCGTAAAGGATGGGGACTACCCCTTCCTCAGCCCTCGTCCTTTACGCTAAGGTCTAAAAGTTCTTTGAAAATACTTCTTATTCAAATTCAACAGCCCTTGCCTTTCAGCAGTCTTTTTTTAAAGAATTCTGACAAAAAGTCAAACTTTAGCATTAAGAGCGAGGATTGAGGGAGGGATAGTCCCCCTCCTTATATACGGAATAATTTTTGTTTATTTTAAATTTCAATATTGCTCCTTAATTCCGCTTGAAAGAAACTTGTTGTTTTTATGTTTAATTTGTGACTGCCATTGGTTTGATACGATTACTCCCGGAAAAAAAAACACGTATCCGTTATCATTCTTGCCAAAAAAACGAAATTCCCCGTTTTTTATAGATAAGAACTTGAAACCTCCAAAGAAAGGTTACCTAGCACGATGAATGTGGTGGTGTGATTTTCATTAAGATCACTTGTATTTTTGGGACCTTTTCCCCCTTTTTCAAAAACCAGACAAATTTCTCAAGCTCGTAGCTTTTGTTGGGTAACATCAAACTTGAGGAACTTTATATATTTGGAATCAGCATAAAAGGCTACTTCCTTTGATGCATGAATTGCTGCCAAATTTCCGTTTTTTAGTGTCAGTTATTATTGGGTTGATTCACTTCTTACTGTAGGTTACCACGAGCTATTTGAAAACAAGTTTGATTATTTTGTAAATATTAACACTTTGTTCAGTCGGCCTTTCAGACCCGCATAATGGAAAATTCACGAGGTCAAACAATTTTATCTCTTAACGAACAAAATTCTGGTAATTACTTGATAGATGGACTATTCTTGTAACATTGAGCTTAATACTTTGTCGAAGTGCCATTGCCATTCCAGACGCAACGTATTCTCAAAAGTTGCGGGCTTTGCTGATCTTGTGTATTTCTTTCAACGAAATATCTGTCTTCATGCGTTTGTTTAACGCATGAAGAAATCGATACAGTTACGATTTTTTGAAGTATGGCATAATTTGTCAAATGTGTTTGAGGTGAAACTAGTGCCGTTTTTTAAGAGGATTTAACCTTTTCCAACATGACACACTAAGCTGCAGCCCAGACAGACTAAAAATAACAAAAACCTTTTTAAATAAAGGTTGCTCTCTGTAATTCCGTAAACTTGAATATGTGCTTATTTATTGGTACTATCCGCTTTATTATCCGACGTGACTTCTACTAGTCACCTGGGGTTTAAGCCTCTACGTCCGATGCATAATGGCCAACTGTGTTATTCGACGGTTCTGAATGGTTTTTCGTGTTCTGAGCCATCTTATGATAAATCCCTTTCAAGGTATATAAATGCCTTTGTAAATATTTAGCAATAGGACCGTCTCTGCTGAACCATTAACAATTTTCCAGATTTTTTCTCCTTTTTTCTCACTCTCAGGCTTTACACTAATTAAATAATAGGCACACTAATTTGTCTAGTTTGTCTCTTTTTTTCTGTAATTATTGGAAACGATATTTTAGCGTCTCTCTTTTATATAGGAAATGTGTTTTTTTTTTTTTTCTCTGTTTTTTCGACTAGGCTAATGTAACTTTTTTGTAACGATTGCCTTCGTTTATGTTTCTCTTCTTGGACTGAATACTTATTGGAGGCTTTAATAAGTGTGCTAGTATATTTAGCTGATAGCCAATCAGGCCCTAATTGAGGAAAACGTGTTTTAACGCTTTGTCCTCTCTGTCTCATTCTTCTTGGTCCTATACACAGTTTATAGAATTATCCAGTAAGTTTACCGCAGATCATTTCTGGTCTTCATTCTCGGTGCGAACAAAAAACTCCTCCCACTTATTCATGGATTAGCGGGTTAGTCCTGTTTGCGTCAGTCAATAAGAAATGGTTCGACATTGTAGCACAACCAAAAAACTTGGTGAGCCAGCCAAGTGGTTTGCAAGTGTCCCATCTCACAGGTATGACTTAATTTATATACAAATTATGACTTAATCTATTATTTACATACAGTGGACTCAACTGATCGGCCTATGTAGGATTTTATAAAAAAGGGGGCGGGGTTTGAAGAAATTTGTGAAAATAAGGATTTTTTCTTCTTCTAATAACTGGTGGAATAGGTTTGATGGTTTCAAGGGCGGATCCAGGATTTTTTAGGGGGGCGCAAATAGGTTGATCCGATAAACTTACGTTAAGAGCAAGCTTGACTAATGCAAACTTGCGTTAATTAGGTAAATTACACTACTTTAGACTACTTTAGGGGGGTGCCCGTCGCCCCCCTCTGGATCCGCCACTGGATTATTTATCATTATTTTTCACGTCGTGATGTTTATTTTCTACGATATTTATTTTCTAGATAAGACTACTTTCGTTTTCAATCAATGTTTTCGTATGAAATGGGCAGACCTTTCCTGAACTTTAAACAATAAACACCTCTGTTTGAAAATCTTTGCACTTTGTGAATTTAGATAGCAATAAGGGTTCCTGATTGAGATCAATTTTAGGACTTGGGTTCTAACTATTGGTTGCTGTGGTAAAAGTTGCCACAATAGCCCTATCCAAGAAAATACCGAACGCCTGTTAAGAAGTGTTTTTCGTAAAATTCTTAGGGAATTTTCAGAAAATTGAAAGACATCACACATTTTAGTGGCAGATCCAACTTTTACGGGGCTTTACGCTAGAAAAGATCCTATTATAGAATATTCTTCGAGTTTGTTTACCAGAAAATAAATAAAATGCATTTCTTACTGCTGAGTCTGTATAGTCTTAGACCTTTTACGGCACAATTTCCAAAATATTTCTAGGACTTATTTCTAACGGGGAACTATAAGAAATAATACATTTTTAGCTATACATTTACATTTTTAGCTATACACATACATTTTTTATACATACAGCTATACACATCTCAAAATGCCTTTGAAACCAACTTGAGACTTCGAAACCTATTTTTAATTCCTAAAAACATCTGATAATAACATTGCACTACTAATTACCGATTTTCATGTATGTATTGGAATAAATTAATTTCAAATTAGTTTCTTCAAAATTAGTGTTCCAACGTTGAAGCCAAGTTTCGCGTCCAAGAGAAATCTGACTTGTCTACCCGTGAAAAGATCTCATGCCGCTTATGTTTTTACGTTCTTCGGAGCACTTGCACCTCGGTCCGGGTTTTTATAATGGGTGAGATAGGGAATGATCATATTGCTAATTCTATAAACTGTGGTCCTATATAAGTAAATTTTAGGATCGGTAATTGCTATTGTTTCTGTCATTTTTCTAATTATTTTCTCTTAATTGTTGGCAACAGTTATTCCCACCGTTTTAAGTAGATTTTTTTTTATTTATCTTGGGGGTCAGAATAATTTTTGGTGTTTTTTTTTTTCGGTTGGAATAGTATCTGGTTTATTCTCAATTTTGCTCATTAGCAAATTGTAGGATTGTTTACGGCTAATTCTTGTCCTGGAATGCTTCTTGGTCCTTTTTTTTAGTTATCGGCAATTTTTTTTTTATAAAATATATATATATTATATATATATTATATATATATATATATTATATATATATATATATATATATATATATATATATATATATATAATATATATATATATATATATATATATATATATATATATATATATATATATATATACAAGAAGGGAAACAGCTGTGCTATCCTGAAGAGTGCATCAATAGATCAGAGATATCAGCTGTTTATGTTGACTGTTTCTACACACTTGCATCTGAATTATCTTAACCCCCGTTCACATGTGTGCGTAGCTAAACATCAATCTCAAAACACCGTTATTTTGGACCAATCAGGGCTGCTTATAAAAGAGGAAGTATATGGAATAGTTGCACTCAGACATTAGTGTCTAGCTTAGCATTTATGTGAACTGGACTTTACTGATTGCTTTTGAAGCCTCGTAGTGATACACACATCAGATCAGGCTCGTACGGAGGAATTTAGTTTTTGGATTGTTATGAATACAAAAAAAAAACCAAAAAATTATAAGGGGTAAATTATTTAGAAAATATAAATGATTATTGGGTAAATTGTTAAAACTTGATACTTTTAGGGGGATATGCGCCCAAAGACCCCCTCCTTGCGTACGTATCTCCGTCCGACCTGGACATCTTCTTTCGCATGTTCATTGATTTTTTTTTTTTTTTGCGTTTAACTAATGTAACTTGTTGAATAAACAAAAAAAAATCCCCGTTCTTCCTTGTTTCTCTCACTTTCCCTATTCCAACCACAAGTAAATCAGACAGACGTTAATGGATATTTTTTCTTCTAAAACCACAGTTTTTTATTTTCGTTATCAACGAAAATTTTTTTTTCTGGATTTTTGTTATGTTGGAAAAAATGGTGTTTTGTTTACGCAGAATAAATGTTTTGTAATTTTAATCCTAGAAGGAATAGGAATGTTGCTAGGACTATCGAATCTATAGATCTGGAAGGATGAAGGGCCGAGACGTTTTGGATAACTAGGTTCTAATTCGTACTTTATTTGACGCGTTTAGAAGTTTCTTTAGTACCCTAGAAAATAGAAGATTTACCTTCATAGCAGCTGTGAATCAGATGTAACTGGCTTTTTTGCTATTTTTTCTTGCTCTCGGACTTGCCTAAAATATACCTGCAGAAAATCGGCCTTACTGTGGTTTACTGGGCTTAACTAACTCCCTTAAGGTCAGGGTTTTAAATCTAATCTACTAATCTCTAGAGCCGATGTCTCAAAAGCTGCTCTTTTCGGCGTTCTCTGCCAAACACTATGGGAATTCAATAAAATGGAGAATCAATATCATCAGTGAAAAAAATAGCAACCAACGCTATTTTGTGTTAACCAGCAAAATTATAAATAAATCATAAAAGCATAAATTTTATAAATCATAAATAAATCATAAATTTTAGTTGTATTTTTTTCTAACTTTAGGTTTACATTCAGTCGAAGATGAAAGAACCTTTTTGCCAGAAGAGTACAATAGAGATGCTTGTGAACATGTATTTTATTTTACCAGCCTATGGTCAGCACATTAATGTAGCCCTGGTTATTTGTAACCAATAAAAAAGAAGTCTTAGAGCAAAAGAATTTGTCCCTGCAATAAGAACTAGTCCTATTTCCTCCGCCATTTTTTCATACAGAGGAATATTTTGATTGCAAATTAGATAGAATAAATATGCTTATATCTAATTTTTTCAGAGAGAACGATTACGTTCTTATAGTGAGCGTGTTGGGGAAATTGAGCTAGAATTAGAGGATTTGAAAAGGCTGTCATAAGAAAAAAGCAATAAAGCTGCTGCCCCAGTTGCCAATAAAGACAAAGAAGCTTTTCTCCAGTTCGAGGTAAAGACCATTATCTTTTTCTTTCTTTTGTTCTTTTCTTTCTTTCTCCTTTACTGTAGTGAGAAGGTGAAATTGATCAAATGCTGAGGAAACTGATATGAGCAGGGTTTATTATGATTTTCTTAATCACGTTTACTAGTTAGTGAAAAATCAGTATTTTGTAAAAATTAAACAAGCAAGAAATTGGCTAGTACTCCTAATTCATCTATAACCGAGATAACCAGCCTCGAAGATCCTCAGCTATTATCTCTACAAATAACAAATCCTTCAACAAATAAAGTGTTTCGAGCATGTGAAACTTCTACGTCTGAGAAGTCATAATAAGGCCTGTTAGGTCCAAGAACACATGGGTAGGCTACTTTTCTGGGCATGGAAAGATTAATCAGAGACGGGATTCTGAGTATAGCCTACCCCATGAAATCGCATGGGTTTCATTATTTTCATATAATTTCCATCAATTTTCATCTAAATCACCACATTTCAGTCTTTTGTAAATATTGCATTGATGTTGAATAAGTCTTATAGTGACAAAATGTATTAGGCTGCATATGTATTCAGGCATGTAGAAAAAGGAGTTTCTAGGGATGGCCTCTGGAAAATATTACGATTTTATTATTATTGTTTTGTCGCATAATATTTTTTATATTTTGATGAATTGCTTCATAGTCGTCTCAAAAAAAAACTCTTGCGTCCGTGTTTGTAACACTATATTTGTGAAACTTTGGAAGTGAAGGAAGATTTATTTTGCGAGGAAGAATTAATGACAGTACTTAAAGATTGAAAAATACTAAGGCCCCATGTTGTGATAGTGTCGTAAATGAACTTTGATGTTATCGTTGTGTAGTTAGAGATAAATCTTAGAAGGCTATGAATACTATTTTTGGAAAAGGGGAAGTACCCAGCGGTTTTAGGAAAACTTTAAATAAACCCTCTATAAGAAAGATGATAAGAGTGAGTGTGGTTATTATAGAGGCATTAGCTTCGTTTCTGTAAGAATGAAATTACTTAGTATGATGATACTTTTTATACTTAGAGATACTGTAGATAAAGTTTTAAAGGAAGAACAGTTTTGGTTTTAAGAAGGGGGCCCATGCGTCGACCAAATTTTCACTCTTAGATTAATAATTGAGAAGTGCCTAAATCATCAGGCCTCTTAATCCTTCAATTGTGTAGATTATGAGCAAAAGTTTGATTCAGCTGATAGAAGAGCTTTAATGAAGGTCCTATTCTTGTATGGTGTACTAGATAAACCCCTTAAAGTGAGTAGTGCTATGTGCAAGAATAACATTGCTGCGGCTAAGGTAGAAAATCAAGTTAGTAGCTGGTTTCGTATTGAATCAGGAGTTAAACAGTATTCCGTTCTATCCCCATTAAAATGGATCATTGTGATGGACTTAGGCTTAAGGAACGCAGCAAAGGCTATGGGAGAGCATCGAATCAATGGGGAGGTAGAATTCTCCTATACTTAGATTATGTTGATGATTTGAGTATCCTAGATGAAAATGTTAGTAAAATAAAAGGATTTTTGGAGGTTTGGTGGCTCAAGGTGCAAGAATAGGTAAAAAATTAAGGTTAAGAAGACTAAGTCACTAGGAATGGGAATAAGTGAAGGCGAAGATGTGATGCTGAGTAACAAGAAGATCTATCAAGTGGACAGCTTCACTTGCCTAGATAGTATTTTTAGTAAAGACCTATATAAGTGAACATATTAAAAGTAGAATAGCCAAGGCCCAGGCTGTTTTTTTCACCGTTGAAAAAGTTTGGAAGAACAGGAGGATAAGTCTGAAAACCAAGATAAGAATTTTGGAAGTCACAGTGGTGACAGTGGTAAAGTATGGTTCTGAAACATGGGTGCTCCGACGGCCATGGAGTATTTGTTGAATGTTTTCTAGAAAAATTGTCTACGGATTGTTTCGGGTACCCGTTTAGACTGACCGTATTTCAGACAGTAAGCTCTACGAAAAATGTGGTTCAGTTCCGCTTTCTAGGGTTATAATGAGGGAAAGGTTGAGATGGATAGAACACGTTCTGTGGATGAAGGATAATAATCATAATAAATAAATAAATAGATTAGCAAATACCGTCGTTTTCGGCCAACCATCTAGGTCAAGCGAAAATCAGGTCGCTTCCGAACGCATGGAAGGAGGTCGTAAGGAAAGATTTAAAGGACATTGGAACTTCTTGGGAGGGTGTAAAAGAGAGAAGCTTTGAATAGATTGGGATGGAGGATGAGCGTGCGTAGCTGTGTTAGGCTCAGGCGGCTTGGGGCTCCATTGGTACTACTCAGGCGGCTTGGTGCTCCATGTCAGTAGTAGTAGATGTAGGTGACTGCATAGTAGAAAAGTTTAGCCTGGAATAATTTCCCTTCTGAATAATGCAGAAGTATCTGTATTATTCAGACATTCTTTGACTTGCTTCTGTATTGTACTTAGAATTCAACTTTTACTTTATGAAAAGTTGTCGTTTGGTAATAGATAATGATTGTGTTCAATCAGGGGTGTATTCAGGAGGAGGGGGTCTTGGGGGGTTTGAACCCCCCCCCCCCAGGAATTTTCGGTCAGACTGGTAAAAATGTAACAAAAAATGCATTTAAAAAAAATTTATTCATGCTTTTTTATGGTTTTGTTTTTATAAGCGCCCACTTCCCACGAAAAAAGTCTTGGCAACGGCCCTGTGTTCAGTTACGCCTGGATCGGCTGTTCAATATCAAAACAGACAATTTGTATCCTATCTAATAGTTGTAAAACAACTTTATTTTGTATTATAGAAAAACTTGAAAGAATAGAAACGTTGTCAAAACGTGCTAAGATAAAATTTAGCACCATCTAACAGTTTTGTGTAATAAAAACACCAAGGCTGACCAAATGTTTAAATTACACAAGAAAACATTCAAAACTGAAAAGTTCAAAACTTTGAACCAGAATTTGCAAACTTGCGTAACAATTTTTCTATGATTAGAATTTGCCATGTATAGCAATTGCTGATTATGTTGTAAATTACTGTAGGAATGTTGTTAACTCCTTTTATGTTCATGTAATGCTTTAACTGTTTAGAATCTGCGGAAATAGTTCTCAGCTGCTTTGTATGGTACGAATCATTGTATCTGGTAATCATATCAGATAAATGAATCAAATCAATGAATGTACGATATGAATAATTGTAGGTGATACATTGATAAATTGTGTTTTTGGTAGGGGTGATTTGAGAATGTTACGGTGATCTTTTCTAATTTTTTCTTCTTTTTTTTGTCTTCGTCATGTTCTCCTTTTTTAAACTTTGTTTTCAGTCTTATAGTTTTGGCGATTGTAAAAAAATTTCTTGTATTTTAGTTATGTAGGATGTTTTAATATTTTTAACAAAACGAAAAGAAAAAAGGGAATATATCTCGTATTTGGATTGATAGTTGATGAACATTTATAGATGGGAGTGCGGGACCTCTTCATCAATTCTTGAAGATAAGTAAGCTTCGAAAACCTAGAGATAAGTTGTTTCATAGCTTCAACCATTTAGAAATTTCCAGTGCTTCTTTAAGAAAAATTAAATAAAAAAACAAGTTTTTTAACTGAAAGTAAGGAACGACGTTAGAACTTAAAACAAACAGAAATTATTCCGTATATGAAAGGGGCTGTCCCCTCCTCAACGCCTTGCTCTTTACACTAAAGTTTTTCATTGTTTAAAAAAATAGAGTTGTGAGAAAGTCAAACTTAAACGTAAAGAGCGAGGCGTTGAGGAGGGAACAGCCCCTTTGATATACGGAATTATTTCTGTTTGTTTTAAGTTTTAACGTCGTTCCTTACTTTAAGTTAAAAAAACTTGTTTTTTTTATTTAATTTTTGAACGTTTTTGAATTAATGCAGGTTTTGATTTTGGCTCACCGTACATGAATAATTAAAACAAAATTTGAATATTGATTTTATTTTTATTTGGTTAAATGGTTTTCTCGAAACCTGTTTAATTTTATTTACGAACGTTTTTATTAGTAATAAATACACGTAACTTACGAATTTACTTACGTAACGAACTTCTACATTCATATATTTTTAATACGTATATTAGAGGGTTCGCCCCCTAGTCAATACCTTGCTCTTTAAGCTAAAGTTCGAATTTTGTTCCAATACTTTAAAAATGAACCCTTAATCACAAATGCCGTTAATTAGAATAAATAGCTCTTATGAAAGTACTAAATAATCTTTGACTTAAAGAGAGAGGTATTGACTAGGGGGTGAACCCAATAGTATACGTAATGTTTTCTGTCGTTTTATGTTTTGATGTTGCTCCTTACTTTCTGTTGAAAAACTTATTTTTTTTAATTATAGATTTCTGATTTTTTTTTTTTAAATAATGATGGGAAGTCCGACGCCCCCTTCATAGCAATGTCCTTTCCCCCATGAAAACTTCCTTCATGGAAAGATCCTCCCACTTAAAACCCGACCCACTCCCCCCCCACTACCAGAAAAATCCCCCCTGAAAACGTCTGTATACTTCCCAATAACCAATACTATATGTTAACATTGGGTAAAGTTCATAACTTTCAGCCCTCCCCCCGGGGACTTCGGGGCATTAAGTCATCCTAAAAGACATAATTATCATATTTTCGACCATGCTGAACAAAATGGCTATCTGAAAATTTTGATCGGGTGACTTTGGGAAAAAATGGGCGTGGGAGGAGGCCTAGTTGCCCTCCATTTTTTTGGTCACTTAAAAAGGGCACTACAACTTTTAATTTACGTTCGAATGAGCCCTCCCATGATATTCTAGGACCACTGGGTCGATATGATCACCCCTGGAAAAAAAAACAAACAAAAAACGAACAAATAAACACGCATCGGTGATCTTTCTTCTGGCAAAAAATGCAAAATTCCACATTTTTGTAGATAGGAGCTTGAAACCTCTGCAGTAGGGTTCTCTGATACGCTGAATATGATGGTGTAATTTTCATTAAGGTTCTATAACTTTTAGGGGGTCTTTCCCCCTTTTTTCGAAAATCAGCCAAATTTTCTCAGGCGCGTAACTTTTGATAGATAGGACTAAACTTGATGAAACTTATAAATTTGAAATCAACATTAAAGTCTGATTCTTTTGATGCATCTATTGGTATCAAAATTCCGTTTTCTACAGTTTCGGTTACCATTGAGCCGGGTCGCTCCTTACTTACAGTTCGTTACCACGAACTGTTTGAAAACAGGAATTTCTCCTTGATTCTTTATTGGATCGATGGTATTAGAGAACTCTTGATGACCGCGAATATTTTTACGAAGTAACAGTGGGCATTCCCTTAGATTATTGGCCATTTTTAATACTTCGTGGTAAGTCGAATTGTATAATTAATGTCTAATCAACATCACAGCTATGATTAGCCTGGTATACAATTTTCTCTCTTAACTGATTCTGCTACATCATTTCTGCTCTAGGGAAGGACCAAAAACATTTAGGAGAGCAGCCATGGCTGGGAAAAGGGAAAAGAATGGATGATTTTTATGTTGCAGTGTCATTTTCTTCAATGTGCTGCTGTTTAAAAACTAGTTATAAGGCCGAGGCTCATAGCATATAGTAACAAAGGCAAAAAAGGGATGAAAAGGAAGAGCGAAAATTTAAGCTGTTCCTTTTCTTTCCATGAACATTCGGTCACCGAATTCTACTGTGTGAGTTACTGCGCATGGAGGTCTATTTATATCAATGTTTCTTTGTCCATTTTTGTCTTGAAAATAAAATATTTATTATTTTACATTCTATTTGCAAACATTATTAGCGGAAACTCATAAAATAGTTTTCTAAATATTGCAAAGTTTTCTACGTGCGGTAAATTCTGGTGTGTCGCGTGTGGCTCTTGAGCTTTATACTCTTTTAGTCCTACGCCACATCAAATAGTCCACTTAATTTTGCTGTACCTCTCTTGAATTTTTGCTGTACCTCTCTTGAATTGTGTTTAATCATTGTTCTTTTTCTCCAAATTAATAAAAAAAAACTTTCCGAAAAAGAAGTTTTTCAAAGAAAAGTAAAGGCCATTTTAAGTTTAAGATCAGTCGATACAAATACTTGTTAAAATTTAAACTCAAAACGACCAGAAGTTACTATTAAAGAATAATTGGAACCCAAAACAAACAGAAACTAAATAAACATTCATAGCAAAAAAAACATACAACAAGTAATAATATAAATGAATAAATAGATCTTAAAACGAGTAATGCTTAAATTGGAATATGCAAATGAAACTTAGACGAAAAAAAAAAATTTCTATTCTCCGAATTTTTGCTGTTTTGCTATTCTTGCCATCCATAAGCCCTTTCCGAAGCTTTTACGATCATTCCTTCTATAAGAACCATATATGTCCCCAGACCACTGCTTACAACGCCTGCCACCGGATCCTGGGGGGGTTGCGCCGACACAGGAGTTTTTTTTTTTATCTGACCTTTGAACTATTTTTAACTAAATGGCAAAACTAAATACTAAATAACTAAATCTCAAAATTTTTATTGGATGGGTTTGGGGGGAAAAGGGTTTGTGTGTGTGTGTGTGGGGGGGCTAGTCGCCCTCGGATATCTTTTGATTCTTAAAAAGTGAACTAGAACTTTCAATTTCCAATCAAATGAGCCCTCTCTGAAGTTTATACGAGCATCCCTTTCATAAGAGCTATATACGTACCCAGAACAACACTTAAAACACCTACTCCCCGGGCCCTGGGGAGGGGGGGGGGTGTTTCGACACCGTAGTTTTTGTCATCTAATTAAAAAAATGGCTATCTTAAAATTTGTAGCGGATGGGTTCGGAGAAAAAAAGGTATGGGGAATGCTAGTTGCCCTTCAATCTCTTGACTCTTGAAAAGTGAACTAGAACGTTCATTTTCTAATCAAATGAGCCATCTGTGAAGTTTATACGAGCATCCCTTTTATAAGAACCATACTTGCCTTCAGGGCATAACTTAGAACGCCTTCCCCCGGACTCTGGGGGTTGTATTGACACCAAAGTTTTTTTTTTATCTGAACTTTGAACTATTTTTAACAAAATGTCTATCTCAAAATTTTCATCAGATGGGTTTGAAAAAGAAGGAGTGAGGGGGGCTAGTTTTCCTTGGATCTCTTTTGACTCTTAAAAAAAGTGAACTTGAACCTTCATTTTCCAATCAAATGAGCCCTCTCTGAAATTTTGTTATATGATCTTTTAACTATTTTTAACGAAATAGCTGTCTCAAAATGTTTGTCGGATGCATTTGGGAAAAAAAGGGTGTGGGGGCGGGCTAGATACCCTCCGATACCTTTTGACTCTTAAAAGGTGAACTAGAAGTTTCAATTTCCAATCAAGTGAGCCCTCTCTGAAGTTTATACGAGCATTCCTTCCATAAGAACCATATATCCCCCCATGGCATAACTTACAACGCCTGTCCCCAGGCCCTTGGGCGTTGTGTCAACACCGGAGTTTTTGTTATGTGATCATTGAACTATTTTTTAACAAAATAGCTTCTCAAAAATTTTATCGGATTCATTTTGGAAAAAAGAGCATGGGAGGGGGGGGGGGGTGGTCACCCTCCGCTATCTTTTGACGCTTAAAAATTGAACTAGAACTTTCGATTTCCAATCAAATCAGCCCTCTATGAAGTTTATACGAGCTTTCCTTCCATAAGAACCATATATACCCCAGTGCATAACTAATAACCCTTGCCCTGAAGACTGTGGGGGCATTTTCCTGCTCAAAGATATAGTTTCCAGAACTTTTAACTACGTTGAACAAAATGGCTATCTCAAAATTTTGATTGGATGTGTTTGGGGAAATGTTGGGCGTGGAAAGGATGTCAGTTGCCTTCCAATCACTTTCGACTATTAAAGAGGGCACCAGCCATTTAAATTTCCAATCGAATGAGCCCTTTTTGAAGTTTATACGACAACGCTTTCTATAAAAATCTTATTTGCCCCTAGGGCATAACTTACAACCATTGCCCTTAGGGCTGTAAGGGGGAGCGGGGTTGTCATCCTAAAAGATTAATTCCAGAATTTTTAACTACGTTGAACAAAATAGCTATCTCAAAATTTTGATTGGACGAGTTTGGGAAAAACGTGGGCGTGAGAGGGGGGTTTGTTGCCCTCCAATCACTTTTGACTATCAGAAAGGGCACTATCTCTTTAAATTTCCAATCGAATGAGCCCTTTTTGAAGTTTTTAGGACAAAGCTTTCTATAAAAACCTTATATGCCCCCAGGGCATAACTTACAACCCTTGCCATGAGGGCTGTGGGAGGATTGTCCTCGTCAAAAACATAATTTCTATCTGGAAATCAACTACGTAGGACAAAATGGCTATCTCAAGATTTTGATTGGATGTGTTTGGTGGGCATGGAAGGGGTGTTAGTTGCCTTCCAATAACTTTTGACCCTTATGGGCACTAGAACTCTAGATTTCCATTCGAATGAGCCCCCTTTGAAGTTTATACGACGACTCCGTCCATATGAAGGGGTATTTTCCTTTCCTATGGAAGGGGTTTTGACCCCTTCCATATTACCCAGAGAGAAATATTCCATTTTTCCCTCTGTGAAAAAAATAATAATAATAAGTAATAATTAAAACATTGGAGCCGTATGGCCTTTACTATAGGCAACGCTATAGCGTTGCCTCAGATATATCATATATTTTAATCTCATTTGTAGAAGCAACGAGGCATATTCTTATCTCAAATATATAAGGCATTGTACATTACAAACCCTTATCTTGTTTGCTGAAGCAAACGAACGGTTAAGATCGAAAGTTCTTGGAGGGCTTAAGATGTCAATTAAGACTGTAAACATCACTTTTGGCATCTATAGTGCACAAAAACTGAAGTAGTTGATATCCAAAGCCAAATGTGTGTTTTTATGCATTTATACGAGGCAATCATGCTTGCATGCCCCATGCCTCTAGATTCACACGGCAGTGTTTATTTTACGATTATCGTTCGATTATAATTCTGGCGAAAAATGGGATTTTTTTGTTAATATTATAAAGTTTTTATCAAATTTATGCTTTGGTTATTTACAGCAGCGAAACATGTAGCCTATAAAAATGTTGTAATACTCCCATATCTTCATAATTCTATTTAATTGCTATAAACTTTGCCCGTAAACGCTTCTAATGACTAGTCGAAAAAGTTCCAAACTGAACTTTGAAACATCTACAGAATGTAACAGTGACAAGACACAACGCTACGAAAGTATTCCAAGTGTTACATTTCAACGAAAAAATTCAAAAAAATTCAAAATGAACTTTGAAACATCAAGAGAGTGTGATAGTGACAAGGTAAATCATGAGATAATGCTACAAAAATATTCCAAGTCTTACATTTCGACGAAATTCCAAACTGAAATTTGAAACATCTACAGAATTTGACTATGACAAGACACAACGCCACAAAAAATATTCCAAGTGTTACATTTCAATGAAAAAACCCCGAAATGAACTTTGAAACATCGACAAATGCAATAATGACAAGGTAATCGACGACGCAACAGTATAAAATTATTCCAAGTCTTACATTTCAACAAAAAAAATTCTAAAATGAAGTATGAAGCATCATGAGAGTGTAACAGTGACAATATAAAACATGACATAACGCTACAAAAGTATTCCAAGTCTTAAATTTCAACGAAAAAATTCTAAAATGAACTTTGAAACATCTACAGAATGTAACAGTGACAAGACACACCACTATGAAAATATTCCAAGTGTTATATTTCAACGATAAAATCTCGAAATGAACTATGAAACGTTAACAGAATGTAACAGTGACAAGGTAAACCACTACAAAAATATTCCAAGTCTTACATTTCAAGGAAAAAATTCAAAAATGAACTTTGAAACATTGACAGAATGTAACACTGACAATGTAAACTATGACGCAACAGTACAAAGATATTCCAAGTCTTACATTTTAACGAAAAAATTCCAAAATGAACTTTGAAACATCTACAGAATGTAGCAGTGACAAGATAAACCAGTACAAAAATATTCCAAGTCTTACATTTCAACGAAAACATTCCAAAATGAACTTGAAACATCTGCAAAATTTAACAGCGACATGGTAAACCAGAATAGAAATATTCTAAGTCTTATATTTCAACGAAAAGTCCTTTTTTGTGTGTGTGTGTTTTTTTTGTTTGTGTGTTTTTGTGTGTGTGTGTTTTTGTGTGTTTGTATTTTCGTGTGTGTGTGTGTTTGTGTGTGTGTGGGTTTGTGTGTGTGTGCGTGTGTGTGTTTGTTTTGTGTTTGTGTTTGTTTTTGTGTGCGTGTGTGTGTTTTTTTGTGTGTGTGTGTTTGTGTGTGTGTGTTTTTATGTGTGTGTGTGTTTTTGTGTGTCTGTGGGTGTGTTTTTTTTGTGTGTGTGTGTTTTTGTGTAGTGTGTGTATGTGTGTTTTTGTGCGTATGTGTCTTTTTATGTGAGTGTTTTTTTGTGTGTGTGTTTTTCTGTGTGTGTTTTGTGTGTGTGTGTATTTTTGTGTGTTGTGTGTGTGTTTTTTGTTTATGTGTGTTTGTTTGTGTGTGTGTTTGTGTGTTTTGTGTGTGTGTCTTGTGTCTGTGTGTGTGTTGTTGTGTGTGTGCGTGTTTCAAACGTTAGAAGACGCTTACAATGATGATGACGGGTGTCTCAGGGATGCTAGAGAGTTGTTATAGTGTGGTACTGCGGCGTGAATTGCTTACGGAAACCCGAATGAATAACTCGAAATAAAACTTTTAACAAAAGAATGTTTGAAAAGTGTTTTAGGGTAGATGGGGCGATGACAGAGGGGTGTTGTAGGGACAATAATAGTATTGTAGTGGCGTGAATTAGTTTCAAAAACCCGAATGAATGAATTGAATTAAAACTTTTAACAAGAAATGTCTGAAAAAGTGTTTGGGGGGAGATGGGGCGATGACAGAGGGGTGTTGCGGGGGCAGTAATAGATTGGTACTGTGGGGTGAATTGCTTACGAAAACCCGAATGAATGACTTGAAGTAAAACTTTTAACAAGAAATGTCAAAAAAGTGTTTTGAGGGGATTGGGCGATGACAGAGGGGTGTTGTAGGGGCAGTAATAGTTTGGCACTGTGGCGTGACTTGCTTGCAAAAAAACCGAATGAATGACTTGAAGTAAAATTTTGAACAAGAAATATCTGAAAAGTGTTTTGTGAAGATGGGGTTGATGGTAGAGAGGTGTCATAGGGGCGCTAGAAAGTAGTTACAGCGTGGTACTGTGGCGTGAATTGCTTGCGAAAACCCTAATGAATGAGTTGAAGTAAAACTTTTAACATGAAATGTTTCAAAAGTGTTTTGGGGGAAATGGGGCGATGTCAGTGGTGTGCACAGGGGCAGTAATAGTCTGGCATTGTGATGTGAGATGCTTAGAGTATCAAACACTAGCAAAGAAAGGGGGGCGACTTCTCTGTTTTCAAAAATATATTGCTTAATTTAGATTCCAGAAGCTTATTTTCGGAGTGAGTAAATTGAAAATGCCCTAAGGGGGGGGGGGGGTTAGGGAAGGTGTCATTTGGATGACGGTGGGGAGTGGAGTGATGAGGGCGGGTGTCAGTGTGAAAAGAGTGTGGCAGCGCCATTCTGCTCTGGGCCATAAGTATACTTTTTAAGGATTTGGGTATCTACCCTTCTCGTAAGATGATTTTCCAAGCTCTACGATTAGGTGTTATTGCTTAAGATATGCACTGCCGTTGTTACGCAGCACCCGTGTGTGTGTGTGCCGTGCTCGGGGGATTCCCCCATAAGGTCCTTTCTGTCTAGATTGGGAGATATATTGGCGTCATTCATATTGGACCTGGTCACGGAAATTCTGGGAATCTTCCAGGAAAACAATATGCCAAAATGGATGGGAATCTTGGAAATACAGAAGAAATAATAGAACATCTGGAATCTCGGGTGAGCTGCCAGGGATGGGAATGTTGCTAGCTGAGCGCTAGAAACAGGGACGATGTGATGTCAGAGGCGGGTGTCCTAGAAATTTTATGATAACTTCCTTATTATTACTACTTTTTAAATTATCTCGAGTAAGACCATTTTTTAACTTCCTTTATCGCCTAGCCGAGGTCCGGATTTTGCGCCCCGGAATGAGCAAACACTGACCAAACTCCCCTGCAGTGCACGGGATGGGTGGTAACAAGAATTTCTCAAAATAGAATTTCCCCCTTTGCGTCTTTTGATGTTCTTGCTGAAAAATGTCCCCAGGGTTGCATGAGGGCTGAGACAAAGGGAGGCTATGCAAAAATCGGAGATTCTGTTGAACATGGATTCAATTAAACAAGTTCAGATGCACGGTTATAAAATTGGGTCTCATTTGCATCTACATCGGAAGGGTGGGGGTTAAACAGAGGTTTAGTTGAACGGGGGCTAAGGTAAATGGGTTTCGTTGTACTAGGTTGATACACTTGTGGGTATAAATGCAACATGCATCCTATTTGGATTTATTGAGAGTCCAAGCTAAAAGTTAAATTTTCTTATAATTTCTGAAAATCTAAAGGAATATTGAATCTCCTGTTTCAGAGGCGAGAATGCCGTATTTTAATGCCGTGCATGTTCATTTCTAAAAGGTACTGCTAGTGCTATAAAATAAACTGATAACATTGACATTCATTTTGGCCAAAAAGACTGTGTCTCTTCAGAACAGGGGTTTTCAAGCGAATTATGGGATAAAAGTATCATTCTAGTCATCGGAATACCGAAAAGCTAAAAGTTAAATGTTTTGGAGCGAATTCGGCCCTTCGGGGCTTGTGATAGTCATTTTTTGAAATAAATATCTTATCTATCTTATCTTATCTAAGTGGCTGGAAGTTTTGTAGATAACTTTCTTATATTTTAAATTCGACTGAATATCATAGAATTTAGGCTAAAATTGTCCTAATGAAGCACAAGGTTACCAAAAACTGCACTTCGTTTCGCCCGTTCTTTTTTGTTACTTAAAAAGGGTGCCACAACTGAAAATTTTCGTTTCACTGAGACCACTAGTTTGGTACGTTCACCCCAATTAAAAAATTGGAAAAAAAATCACGTAGCTCTTACTACCCTTCTCAGGAAAAATTCGCAATTCTGTATGTTCGTATTTACAAGGGGGAAAGCAGGGGATTCCGTATTTTCGTGTATATGAGAAAATTTTCGTTTGACTGTTGTTGTTCTTTGATAGGATGTTTTATGGTGATCATCCAGACCTGAAATTACAGTTGTTGTTTTTAGATATGTAAGCCTGCTACGACTATAAAATTGCTAACTTTTCACAGTCAGACTTCTCCAAAATGGGAGTCCTTACTGCGGCCCCAGAAAAAGGGGGCATGGGTAAAATTATCCTAGGGGGGTATCATCTTTCGGACCAGGGTTGGGGGAACATACCATTGTGCTGGCTTTTGTGACAGGCTAAACCATTGCAACATGCCAAATATAAATAAAGGAAAACGAAATATATATATATAAATATATATATATATATATATATATATATATATATATATATATATATATATATATATATATATATATATATATAATATATATATATATATATATATATATATATATATATATATATATATATATATATATATATATATATATATATATATATATATATATATATATATATATATATAATATATATATATATATATATATATATATATATATATAATATATATATATATATATATATATACATAAATATATGCTATTGTAGATTATAGCAATGACTAAGATATATTTAGATACAGTTACATGAACAAATAGACAGAATCCTTGCCTAGGCATACGTAGCTTCTTCTCTAGGGTGGGGGGGGGGGTTCAGCCGATTCTGTGATGAAGGGCGGGGGCTGAAGTTATATTGGCAGTTCACAAAACCTTAAATTGCCAGCAAGTTCTATCATACCTATGAAATCTTTATTAATAAGTAATCACCGAAAATCATAAATCATCAATTAGCTTCAGCATTAATCAATCTTCTTGGATTAGAGCCAAATCTTTTCAAAACTTTACGGATAATTGGCTTCTTGTTTGACTTTTATTCTGTCATTCCAGCTGTTTATTTCCAGCTTTTTCAACCATCTACCTTTTATCAACTGCTTTTTTAACCATCGACCTTTTTTCAAATGTTTTTTGAACCATATCTAGTGTAAATTTGAAGTTCTATGGGAGGGGGGAGGCAGCTGCCCCCCCCCCTTCCGTACGCCCATGGATCCTTGGTAGAAATATGGTATTGACTTTTATTCTGTCATTCCAGCTGTTTATTTCCAGCTTTTTCAGCCATCTACCTTTTATCAGCTGCTTTTTTTAACCTTCTACCTTTTTTAAATACTTTTTGAACCATATCTAGTGTAAATTTGAAGTTCTAGGGGGGGAGCTACCCCCCTTCCGTACGCCCATGGATCCTTGGTAGGAATATGGTAATTCTATTGAGAGATTTTAGTGCCACAGTTGGTAGAAATAGGGATAGACGGTATCCTAGCCTAAGTAACTTTGGTGTAGGAAAGTAAAATAGCAAAGGTTATATTCTGCTGCAATTTTCTAGGTAAAACAATTTCGTTTAACCAATACGGTATTTTGGCATAAAATGGATCATACGTTAACATGATACTTGCGTGATAGTAAGATGGCCACCTTTATTGATTATGTTATCGTAAATCGAATTGATACTAAATAATAAGGTACATAGAATAGTGTTTGCTGATGAAAAAAGTAGGTTAATCTAAAATTAAAGTTGAAGTTAATCTAAAACTGAAATTTAGGAAGAGTAACTACCTTTCGGGAATTATGACGTTGGTTGAGTCCTGGATGAAAACATTCCAGGAGCAGCTGAGTATGGAACTTGAGGGTTTAAAATTTAACGATGCACAAGATGAATTGAGTAATATAAGGAAGATAGTTTGCGAATTAGCTGGAAGTATCTTAGGGAGGAAAGTTAGAAACACAGCTGGGAATATTAGCAAAATGCGCTTAGTTTGGTAGAAAACAGGAAAGGTTTCTACCAAATTAGATAAAATAATGGAAGTAGAAAAGCCAGTAAAGTATGAAATAAGGAGGTGTGAAATGGAGGTCATGGATAAAATTGCCAAGGACTTGGAAGATGCAGCCAGACGGTATAGTAGAAAAATATTGCATTCTCATGTTATAAAGTACAGAGAAAAAATAGTCAGACTGGCCTTGTCTCAGTTAAAGACAGGAACAGGGCTTCAATTAAGGATAAGGATAGTTGTAAAGGGAGATGGTCGGGACATTTGGAGGGTGCGTTAAACCATGATAAACTTGTAGAAAATAATATAGCTACGAACAATTTTTTTGTGTTGGAAGAGAAGGAAGATTTATTTTGCAAAGAGGAGTTAAAGATAGTACTAATTGGATTAAAAACTACTGATTTGGTTAAGGGAGGCTGTAGGTGAAGTTTTTAGAAAACAACAGTGTGGTTTTGAAAAAAGGGAGGGGATACGTCCATCAACTTCTTACTCTTAGATTGATAATTGAGAAGTTTCTGAATGATCGGGCCCCTTTATTCCTAAGTTTTTTTTTGGTTATGAACAGGCACTTGATCGAACCAATTTAAGAGCCTTAATGAAGGTCCTAACTTTGTACGGTATAACAGATAAGTGTAATGAAGTGACTAGTGCTATATACGTGGTTGTTGCGGTTAAGGTAGTAAATGAGGTTCGATGCTGAATCAGGTTATGTCCTTAAACAAGGTTATGTCCTCTTCCCCTTTATATTGATTGTTTTGATGGACTCTGTTCTAAGGAACACGGCTAAGGCTATGGGAGAGCATGGAATCAAATGGAAGGTAAAAGTCTCCTAGACTTATATTATGCTAATGATTTGAGTGTCCTAGATAAAGATATTAGCAAAATAAAGGAAGTTTTGGAGGTTTTAAGAATCCAGGGTTCAAAGATGAAAGGTTTGAAAATTAATGTTAAAAAGACTAAGTCGTCTAGACTAAGAATAAATGGAGGTGAATAAGCGTTGTTGGGTAAAGAGAAGATTGATAGCTTCACTTACCTGGGTAATGTTATAAGCAAAGATTGTGGATGCAGCGAAGATTTAAAAAGTAGAATAGCCTAGGCCCAAGGTGGTCTTCACAGTTTAAAATGTTTGGAAGAATCGGACAATAAATCTGCGAACCAGGAGTTGAGTATTAAAGGCAGCGGTAATGACAATGGTCAAGTATGGTTCTGGAATGTGGGTGCTTCGAAAGGGGGGGAGATTTAATGCATATTTCCCTGAGCTATTGTCTACGGCTACTTTTAAGTACCTGTTATTCAAATAACAAGGTGTACGAAAATGGGGTTCTAGCCCACTTTCTCTTGAGCTATAATGAAAGAAAAGTTGAGGTGGCTAGGACACGTGTTACGGATAAAGGTGGGAAGATGTCATAAGGAATGATTGAAGGAAATTAGAACTTCATTGAAGAAGGTAAAAAGTGAAGCTTTTATTAGATTTGGGTGAATGAGAAGCGTGCGCAGATGTGTTGACCTCGGCCGGCTTGATGCGGCAGTGAATTGTTAGTAGTAGCCTATGAATTTACATACCACTTTATATTGTATACTCATAGTGTACAATATTGATAAGTATACAATATTAAATAACAGTTACATATTATTAATGTTATCTAATCCATCTTTGGAGCTTATTAAATACTGTAAAGAGCTTCTGCCATAGTAAAAAATATTGATTTTGTTTTTATCATGACATCTCTCCGGCATTTTAGTGATGCGATGAGTTGCTAGCAGTAGTAGTTGAAAAAGAGCAGCAGAAGTCCATTTTTAATTAAATTGTTCGTTGTTGTATTATGATTGTAGGGCCCTTAGATTGGCTGCCATAATGAAAAGGATACATATTTGTTTTCTGAATTTGACCGGAGAGTGTAAAAATGAAATTAAGGTTGGAAGGATATTGTTTTTAAAAAAAATGTATTGCCTCGCACTTATATTCGTAACGGTTTCGGGGGTGACGGTCTCGGCACGATTTTTGACAAAAACGACAAATGTCTGCTCTTCTACTACAGCAGCTACAACATTGTTGATGTTTAGTCTTTCTTCTTCTTCTTTGTTTCTTTCTCGAGGATGGACCTGAATTTCGTGCCATTTTTTTACTACTTTTTCTTCTTTTTTAGAAATAGATTATGAAGCGAAAAAACTAAATATTCCTTTTCAGCTGGACACAAACTTCAAAAGATGAATATGCAAAAGACCCAAACGGCGCGAATCGTGCAATGACGACCCATACTTGACTTCAGTGGTTTCACTTAAGTATCCTACATGGAAGGTATCAGTAGCAGCAAAAAAGAATAGTTCTTTTGAAAGCAATTAAGAATTTGGAAAATCACATGTAAAATCAATTAATTTGTAAAAAAAAAATTCCATACCATTAAGCAACAAATGTATTACTGTAAAAGAACTTCCATACAGCTAACTCTGGGTGAAAGTATGGGTAAACTCTTTGTTATTTGGCAACTCCTTTTTCGACGATCGAAGCTGCACTGCGGTGATACATTATTTGTATTTGTTGAAGATGGAAAAATTTTCAATGCAACTTAAAAACTTATACAACACAAAATGCAACATTTTTTATCTTACTAAGAAAAAGAGAGAAAATCGGATATGAAAAAATACAAGCCAATAGGGCCGTTCTTTTGTGCTAAGATCTTTGTGCTAAGATCATACATCTTTTGACAAACAACGCTTAAAAGTGAAATCTTGGCACTAAATTCAAATTCATTTAATTCAAAAACAAGACATAGCTCATGGGCAAAGCCCAAATATGATGTCTCTTAGTCATAATTAGCAAAATAAAGTTGTCTGATAAAACTTCGTCAGGATAAATAAACTAAAGGATAAAAACACTTGAGATTGAGAATAAAATTATCTGATAAAACTTCGTCAGGATAAAATAAACTAAACAATAAAAATACTAGAGACTATTGTAATATTTCACAAAGCTTGGCACAAAGCTTTTACTGTAGCGCATGGTGTTACAGTGGACTGGGGTTAGTTTCGGAACCTTCTCAGCCACTTCCCTGGGGGGACGAGATCTTATAGGGACAAAAGGTGGGGGAAGGAATGATCGGTAGATGGGACGTTGAAGGAGAGAGGAGCCAAATCTTTGGCATAATTTTCCTCGGCGGGAAGAAAGGGATTCAAGTTTAAATTCCTTGAGGTAAAAGGAGTAAGGTAGAGGGGAACCGCCATAAATGATTTGCAGTGATCTCTTCTGAACTCGTTCTATTTTATCAATTTCATCCTGGGTAAAGGCAAAGTGCCAAACCGGACAAGCATATTCAACTAAGGGGCGGATGAAAGTGTGAAATATTAGTTTCAGCTTGTCCTTAGGAACTCAAAGTTTTTTCAGGGTTTTTAGCATTTGGATTGCGCCGTTAGCTTTTTTTTACAATTGTCTTTGTATTATCCCGCCATGAGAGGTCAGAAGAAATCACCACACCAAGTAAAGTTATTTTATGGCTTATTAGCTCGGAAGCGATAGGAGGTTCGAAAGACGGTTGAGTATTCTGAAGAAAAGAAAATGTCGTGACCGAGCATTTGTCTTTATCCACGACCATGTTTAGTTCAGCCGCCTCTGCGGTAACTTGGTCGATGAAACCAGCAGCATTGCTCTTCGAATCCTTAGATACGATTTCCGTTAAGGACAAGTCGTCAACTTATTTTCATCTGTCCTCCAGCTCAGCAGCAATTTCATTTATCATGAGGAGGAAGCCCAGCGGCCCGATCACAGTTCCTTGTGGAATTCCACAAAAAACTGGCAGAGAAGTGGAAAATTGGTCTTTATACTTCACAGTTTGCTCTCTATTTGTTAAGAAGCTCTTGATGATTTTAATAATAAAGCTCGGTATATTTTTTCCGCCATTTTTTCTAAAAGGATTTTGTGATCAACAAGGTCAAATACTTTTCTGAAATCAATTGCAATTAAATTTATCCATTTTTCAGGTTCATCCAGGTGTTTTAAAATAAAATCAATTAAATTAACGAGGTAATGAACTGTCGAACACTTAGGGATGTTACCAAATTGTTTTCGATCAGTTACTTTCAAAAGATAATTTTTCAGCCATGCGGCAACAAAGCTTTCGTATATTCTGCTAAAAACTGACGTAACTGTGATCGGCCGGACACCAGAGAAATCATTAGCTGCTCCTTTCTTTGGAATGGGAGTAATAAACCCTTTCTTCCATTTCTTTGGAAAATATCCTGTTTTTGTTATATTATTGAAAATTATCTGAAGGGGAAATGATAATTCTTTAGCAAATGGTTTAATGAGAGCAACTGGAATGTCAAAAGGGGCAACGGAAGTTCTTTTTAACGAAGAGAGTTTACGGATTATAATTGCCTATGAAATATCAGCAATTAAATTATCATCTGAAGGAGTAGTTAAACTTACTGGAGGATCCTCGGGTGGAAGAGAGGGGTAAGACTGCACAATTGAAGCAAAATGGGCATTTAAATCATTCGCGGTTTTCTCTAGAGGCTCCTCCTTCATGAAGTCAACTGGTTGAGAACTTTTGCCAGTCAGACTTTTTACTTTACTGAAAAACTGCGACGGTTTGGACTCCAAAAGATGGTCAACTTCATTCTCATAGTAATTTGCTTGTGCCTTTTTGATTTTCCATTTTATTTGGTTTGCCAACTGTTTTGCTTGGTTCACTTGACCTTTTCGTATTAGGTGCAATTTATGTTTTATCAGTTGCTTTATTTTTGAATTTACGTATGGTTTGTCACTGGAACAGAATTTAGTGTTACGTTCGGGAAAGCACTCGAGAAATTTTGAATTTACCTTATTATGGAATTCTTCTACTTGGGAATCCAAGTCTTTAGCTGAAGAGACCACGATCCAGTTTTCTCCCGTTATCCAGTCACCGAATTGCAGTAGACCATGGTCACTGATCGGCCTTGAAGTAACTTCGGTTACTGAATATTTAATTTTTACTTTTTCCAAAGGGTTCCACTGTAACATATAATGATAACTTCCATCAAGTGGTGCTAGTTTACTTGGATTCTGGTAATATTCCAAAAGATTTGTCAGGATTACATCCAGAGAAGTTTTCCCCTTAGTTGTTGGGAAATCGACTAGAGTTTTAAGGTTAAGTGACCTGGCCAGCGATTTGCTATCGAATTCGTTAGTATCTCCTAGCATTACTACTCCAAAATATGGGTGAGTTCTCTGGACGTAATCTGTCGATTCCTGAAGATTCTCCCAAAAAGGTTTTCTTGCTGCAGCTGGCTGACCAGGTGAATAATAGAAAACGCACACTGCTACGGTAGAGAGCGGCCTTGAGAGTCGCTTAGGTTGGGCTTTGACCCAAATAATTTCATCATTATCTTCAAGAAAAGGTATATTTAAAAGCTGATGTTTAAAATGTTCGTGCACGAGTGTCATAATTCCTCCTCCCTTTTTCCCAAGAGGATGGTCACTAGGCCCAAGTTTAATAAAAGAAAAAAAGTTAGGAACCCTCAATAAATTAAGATCTTGCCGGTGGACCTCAGAAACACAGATAACGGAAGAGCCAAGCATTTGAGCCGTAGTCTGAAGTTCAGTAAATTTCTCTAGATTTAAACTTTCGGCGTTGCTGTAAAGGAAAGAAGGAAATACGCAGCGTTTGTCGTGAAACTCCCGGGAAAAAGGTTTATTTTGGAATTTCTTGCCCCCTATCGCGACTGGGGCAGCAACAGGATTATTTAAACTGAAGTCACCAACAATTTTTCCTTCTGCAGGGAAAGGGGTAAAGGGGAGGGGGAATAGAATAAGGACGGGGCTGGTTGTTGATGAAAATGGATAGCTGAGGGAGGAGGAGGGAGGGGGTCTAAGAGGCTCCTGAGATGTGTCATAGGAGGGGTGGTGTACTGAAAAGGGTTGCTGGATTCCCCAGGAAGGTGGACCTGCGTTTGAACCCAAGAGTGTCCCCTCTTTTCTAGACCCCAAGAGGGTTTGTTTTGGATTTTCTGCTGTTTGCGTCGTCGAATGTGGGCGTTTTTTGATGAGCTTGGGTCAGTACAGTTAAAATGCGCTAGTCTACAATTTTCATCTAAGCATCTAAAACGATGGCACATCTTTATATGATCAAGGACACATTCAATACTACTACATGACTTGGCAAGGAAACTATAATATGGATGTAGGAACCGGCAGTGAATACCAAATTTACATGCACACCCCTTTTGACTTGGGCTGTTCAGGGCAAGGTCGAACTGTGTTTTTGTTTATCGGAGTCACTTTATTTTCATGAGCAAATTTGCAACTAGCTCCCCTCTTGCAAAAACCATTCCGAAAGAACCAACACTCTCTTTTACATGGTGGCTTGATTATTTTCTCGAAAATGATATGTAAGTCCTCTTCCTGTAGCTTGTCAATCGGAATCACATTATTCTCATCACTTGCGGCTATGTCAGTATTATTATTCACCGCACTTGGAAGGGGCATATCCGATTTAACTGACGCCACACTTACAGCATTCATTTCGCGTTGGTTACTTTGGGCGGCTGGTTGGGTACCAAGTTCATGGCCGCTTGGGATTTGATCCAGCGGAAACCGGTTTTGAAACTGATTTATCTGCATCTTCAGAGAATCGATTGTTGTTTTTTTTTCGTCGACTAAAATGTCTAACTTACGGCATTCTTGTATACCAATCGCAAGCTTTTCATAAACAGACCTGACTTCATTGTCAAGCTTATTGATAACAGAATCACGGGCTGAAAGTTCATTCTCAAGGGTAGAGCATTTATTTCTTAACGCTGAAATTTCTCGTATATATTCTCCACAATCGACACAGGGAGTTTTCTGTTTTATGCTGGGCCTAGTTATTGTCTTTGCTTGGGGATTGGAGGACCTGGGAGTAACTATAGGCGTGTTTTTCGCAACAAAACTAGGGCTTGCTTTTTGCGTAACTTTGCCAGAAAGTTTTTCATCACTTGTAATCAAAGGGGAAGTGGGAAAATCACAGTTTAAGCAAAGCCATTTCTCTAACTTCTCTCTTAAACCAAGAGTAATCTTTGCACATTTGGGGTGCCACCATTGGCTGCATTTAGTGCACTGAACTGTCCCACTGGTTGCTGGGTTTCTACATTCAGGACAATAATATTTAGGCATTATTAAAAGGGAAAGTATTGATTCTGATTGACGGGAGGATCTGCCCCTCTCCTGCTCACCAATTAGGGTCACGTTAATGTCTTATTAAATCACTTTACGTCTACACTCTTTGAATGCTCAAATTAATAATACTTCTTAATCTCTTTTGTTGCGCAATCCAATCAGATTCAAAGTTCAATCCAGTTTATGTCCTCACGGAATACGAAGAATCTAGGTCAAGTTTACCAAAAGTCCAGTGGTATTTATTCCTAACTTAATCCTTTAAATGATCTCTTAATTAACTCCGGTCACTGAATTAATTCAAGAACATACCGAACTTCAAATTTAATATATCCAATCTAGATAGATGTTTTCACCTTGAGATCTGATACAATACTGATCAGATCAGATCTTACATCTTATAGTGTTCTTTTGCAAACGTCTTTCATCATTCTGCTCTGATCAGCGGTCTAAGAACAATGATGAGTATATCATCAAAGTTCTCTCATCATTGTTCTATATGGCAGAAAGATGGCCTCCTTCTCAGTTTTTGCTAACATCAGTGAGCTGTAAGAACTTATAACAAAGATGAGTTAAAAGAACGGAAATCATTGCAGAAAGATGTGAGATCTTAGTGCAAAAGAACGGCCCTAATGCTTTTGAAAACTTTTACCCATTGGCAAAATTAAGTCAATGTATTAGAGCTTTTGAATGAATCATTGAGACAAATAAATCACCATAAAATATAAATTGTTTTTCTTTGAATAGATATAACGCGGAACAAAATTAAGTATTCAGTTTTCTTTCGAAATTTTGGCTGAATAGAGACCTACATGATTGATTTAACCTGTGATATGGAAGTTCAACATTGCTTAAAAATTAATTTTCTTAGTGTTCCTGTTGTTAATTATTTTATGTGTAACTGTTCTAATTGCACATTTTGTGTGCAATTGCGTTTCACCAAACAAACCCTGTGTTTTGGCTAAATCGGTTTCCGACATGAATGTATCTTTTGAACTACAAGTGTATTAAATTACAACTCTAATGCTAGAGACGAACCTGTAGAATTTTATAGTCGTTCTAACCAATAATTGTTACTTAAAAGCCCGCTGCTGGTCACCAGAACCTACTCGTTGCTCAAAACTATCCCCAAGAATAAATTATTGATTACCAGGATTGTGAAAAACTCAATGCAGCATATCACTGTAAGGTATAGAAAGTGTACAGCCAAGAAACTAATCATAGGACGTCTTGGCGGCTTCTCTAACCAACCAAGGATCATTTCCATTGGTTAGTATTTGTGGTATCATGTAGCTAACTTACCCAGGCAGCATCATTAAAAATAAAATACGGCCAATTGAAAAGGTTGTAATATTAGAATTTAAACTCAAACTTTCCGATGATACATTAAAAAAAATACGCGGATTATTTCTTTAGTTGGGATAAACTCGAAATTCAAGGCCTTAGAGTGCCAAAATGTATACAAACTTTATATGTTTTATTACTAAAAGTATTTATTAACCATATCATAAATTCGAAATGTATTATAATCTACAGACTTTTTTCTCTTCGAAGGAGTTTTGTTTAATAGAAAGATTATGTTTAGCGAAATTATTTCTTAGTTCTCTGCTTCTTCTTGAATTTTGTTTACAAGCTGGAATTGTGGAAAGGTCTATTGTCGTGACCAAAATAAAGTGGTATATCTGAAATTGCTTCCAAAAAATGACTAGTTGTACTTCTAAACTGACCTCTTTCCGTTTAGAAAACTTGCAAAAATGTACTAAAAGCTATACCTGCCATCATTTGGACGAAAAATATTTGACTTGTCTAGTTGAAACACTATATGTTTAATATATTCAAACAACAAAAAAGTTGTCCTCATGAGCTTAACAAAGCTTTTGACTGCTCATGTCACTAAGCACTACAGTATGTAGTCTTCAGGCTACACCTTGCACAAATCTACTTTGATTATTCTTGAAAATTCGTTATGGTCATGACCATATTCGTTTTTTCGCACTTGTACCTAACACGATCTTGTCCCGTTTTGTTCAATTGTTTCTTGCGTGTTTTTGGTGAGGACCAATTTCTATTCTCTTCCATTCCCTTCGGAGATGCCAAATCTTGTTTTACTTTCTCTTTTGTTGATTTGTGTGAATAAATTTTTGTCCTACAATCAGGTTTTATTTCTTTCTCAAGTAACAACCTAGTGAATTATCAACCCTGTTGTATTAATCATAACACATTCCCCTCTGGATATAAGTTATAAGCAATTGCCTTTTGATATCACTTGGTCTCATGGAAAGTGGTATAAAGCGTTGTTTCAGACAATAAGTAGAAAAGGAGATACTAAGCCATTCCGAAATCGCCACCAATCGATACAGCACATCCGATTAATATACTTTGAAAAAGAAGGAATACTTTAAAAGGAATGTGTTTTGGCTTGAGACAGCCGAGTAGAGCCTCCAAAAGTTCATGATATTTTTAAAACTTGTGAATTGTAACCTTTGAGACAACCTGTATTTGGAAACAAAATAATAAATGAAAGAAGCGAGTTTATGACGGAAAATGAATAAAATATTAAATATAACTAAATAATTTCACAAAGTTTGATATTCTCGGGATAAAACTTGAATTGACAATCACTATTTTCTTAAGTCGATTACAAAGAGTGGAATGTCAGGATCAAACTTCAAGTTAGTTGCCTCCTGTAAAAAGATACGATTTGTGAGCAAAGAAAATACAGTCTCAGAATTTAGTCTAATATGTAACTTTAAATCAGGATAATTAGCTCCTAGACTTGACTCGTAAAATGGGAGCGGACGCACTCACTCCGAGAGCTTTTTTATTAGCAAGGAGTCGAGCAACTCGTTCTTTTTTCCTATCACGCAGCATAATCATGACTCAACAATAGCTTGAGTATATTGGGTGACCGCTTTGACATGGATGTTATTGATGAAATGTAAATTGAACAACTGAAACAAATATATCGATTACTAAAAATCAAAAATTAAATAATCTTATTATATTGCGGAAAATGACGTTTAAAGTATTTTAAGTTAGTAATTTCGGTACTCTTCTATTAAACGGACTCTTTTATCTAGTGTATATGGAATGTCAAACTGCAGACGCGACGAAAAACCCGTTTTTACGGGATGATTCAAGACACCGCTGCAGAGATATACAATGTATAACGTGGTTTTAATTGCGTAGAAGATATTAAAAGTTTTTTTTTTGTTTTGTTTTTTGGGAGGGGGGGAGGTACCTAGGTTAGGTTACATATTTAATATATGCTATGCTTTGCCCCCCACCCCCCTAATGTGCAAATATATAGGCCAAATTTGTTTCTAAACTATTATATATATATCCTATTTTATTTTATTTCATTAGCATTAACCAAACTAGCACTATATAAAAGAGTCCGTTTAATAGAAGAGTACCATAATTTCCTAAGGAAGGCTGGATATTTAGAAAAACATGCACTATTTTAAATCGGCTTTTCTAAAAACCTGAGGAGACAATCTATTAATAGAAGAACAGACTTTCAAAAAAAATATTGAAATTATTTTTTTTTAAGATGTTATCTCTCAGTCTTTCCCTCTGGTCTAGGTAACATGAATTCAGTGATAGTAACTGATGGAAACCGTAGTGCTTTGTCACCTTTTACTGAAAGTTGTTCCTTTTACTGGTTACGCTTTACTGAAAACCAATTTTATGACAAAAATTTTCTTTTGTATTTAATATTGAAAATAAATATTAAAATTATAGTAACATTTTGAACTGATGAGCTTTCAGCAATTAATATTATTATACATCAAATATTCAGTTTAATTTATTAGCTCTTTTTAAAGTTGTTAAAGACGAATATAGTTTCACTACAAACAAGTGTTTGGATACTGCCTCCTTTCCTAACTGTAAATAAAAACCAAAAGCCTAGTGCGTCATTGGCGCTTAACTGAGAACGGATTATATTACAAATATTTTTTTTTTCAGTTCTTACAGTATTAAAAATAAGAACACAATTACAGTGAAATAAATTCTTGAACTGACGGATCTTTTAACAATTAATATCATTATACATCAAATATTCAATTTGATGTTGTTTATACTTTCCAAGACTGTTCAAGACGCATAGTTTTCAGTAAAGCGCCAATGCCGTAGTAGGTTTTAGACTTTTACAGTGAGAGAAGGAGGTCATACCCAAACTCTTGTTTGTGGTGATTTTTGTTTGTTTCAAGCTTGATTTGCATATTCAATTTAAGTTTCACTTGTTTTAAGATTTATTTATTAGTTTACATTAATATCTATTGTATGTCTGTTTGCATTGATTGTTTATTTAATTTGTGTTCGTTTTAAGTTTCATTTATACTTCAATAGGAAAATATTTTCTTTCGTTTTAAGCTTGATATTCATATTCAATCTAAGCATTACTCACTTTAAGATCTATTTATTCATTTATATTATTACTTGTTGTATGTTTTTGCTATGATTGTTTATTTAATTTCTGTTCGTTTTGGGTTTCATTTATTCTTTAATAGTAATTTCTTTTCGTTTTGAGTTTGAATTTTAAAAGGTATTTGTATCTGCTGAGCTTGAGTTTAAAATGGCCTTTACTTTTCTTTGAAAAACTTATTTTTCGGAGTTTTTTTTTAATTAATTTTTGTTCGTTTTTGATTGCAAAAAATCCCAAGTTTTTAAAAATTCCTTATTTCAAACCGTAACTTAAAAAAAAAAAAATCAAATATTCATCAAAGTAACAAAACTGATATCAAAGTATCAATACAAAGTGAAAAAATGGGTTTGTGTCAACCTCGGAGTTTTTATTATCTGATGTTTGAACTATTTTTAACACAATTGCTATCTCAAAGTTTATATCGGGGGTTTGGGGAAAAGGGGCGTGGGGGGACTAAAATTTGAAGACCCTCTCCATGTAACGATGAAAGGGTAACTGAATGAAAAAATACAGTACTGAATGGGAATTCAATTTTTTAATTTATACGGACCATTTTTAAAAGCTAAACGCTTTCCAGGTAAAACATCATCACAGATTAGGTTAGGTTGCAAAATGTGAATTTTTTTTTAATATTTAAGTAAAAACGATCAGAATTAATTAGTTCATTATAAATGGGGCTTAAATAGGTTTCTCCCGTGTTTCTATTGAGAGCAACCTTTCGGTGAATGTACTTTTTTATCTCAAAAAAAAAAAAAAAAAAATGGAGATAAAAAAGTACATTCACCGAAAGGTGAATAACTTACATAACTTAAAACGCCTGCCCCCAAGCCCTGGGGGGTTGCGACGACACCTGAGTTTTTGTTATCTGACTTTTGAGAAATTTTTAACTTAATGGCTATCTCAAAATTTTTATTGGATGCATTTGGGGAAAAAGGGGCGTAGGGGGGGGGGGCTAGTTGTCCTCCAATCTCTTTTGACACTAAAAAACTTAACTAGAACTTTCAATTTCAAATCAGAGGAGCCATCTTTGAATTTTTTACGAGCATCCCTTCAATAAGAACCATATATTCCCCCAGGGCATAACTTACAACACCTGCCCTCGGGCCCTGGGGGGCTGTGCTGAGCCCTGAGTTTTCGTCTTATGGTCTTTGAACTATTTAAAAAAAGCTATGTCAAAGTTCTTATCGAATGGGTTTGATGAAAAAAGGGCGTGGAGGGGGGGGGCTATGTGCCCTCCAATATCTTTTGACTCTTAAAAAGTGAACTGGAACTTTCAATTCCCAATCAAATTGATCCCTCTTTGAAGTTAATACGAGCATCCCTTCCATGATACCAATCAATATATGCCCCCAGGGCATAACTTACAACGCCTGCCCCGGGCCCTGGTGCGTTGTGTCGACACCGGAATTTTTATTTTATGATCTTTGAACTATTTTTAACCAAATAGCTATCTTAAAATTTTTATTAGGTGCATTTGGGGGTGGGAAGGGTGTGTTGGGGGGGGGGGGCTAGTTGCCCTCGGACATCTTTTGACTCTTAGAAATTGAACTAGAACTTTCGATTTCCAATCAAATGAGCACTCTCTGAAGTTTATACGAGCATTCCTTCCATAAGAACCATATATGCCCCCAGGGCATAACTTATAACCCTTGCCCCTGAAGACTGTGGGGGGAATGTCCTTCTCAAACATATAATTTCCCGAAATTTCAACTACGTTGAACAAAATGGCTATATCAAAATTTCGACTGGATGCGTTTGGGAAAATAGTGGGCATGGAAGGGGTGTCAGTTGCCTTAGAATCACTTTCGACTATTAAAAAGGGAACTAGCCATTTAAATTTCCAATCGAATGAGCCCTTTCTGAAGTTTCTAAGACAACGTTGTCTATACAAAACCTTATATGCCTCCAGGGCATAATTTACAACCTTTGCTCTGAGGGCTGTAGGGGAGTTGTCTTCCTCAAAGACCTAATTTCCAGAACTTAAAACTACGTTTAATAAAATAGCTGTCTCAAAATTTTAATTGGACGTGTTTGGGGAAAAAGTGGGCGTTGCAGGGGGGTTAGGTGCCCTCAAATTACTTTCGACTATTAAAAAGGGCACTAGCCCTTTGAATTTCCAATCGAATGAGTCTTTTTTGAAGTTTCTACGACAGGGCCTTCTATAAAAACCTTATATGCCCCCAGGGTAGAACTTAAAACCCTTGCCTTGAGGGTTTTGGGGGAATGTCCTCCTCAAAAACATATTTTCTATCTGGAAATCAACTACACTGAACAAAATAACTATCTCAAAATTTTAATTGGATGTGTTTGGGGGAATGATGGGCGTGGGGGGGGGGGGCTAGTTGCCCTCCAATCACTTTCGACTATTAAAAAGGGAACTAGCCCTTTGAGTTTCTATTCAAATGAGCCTTTTTTGAAGTTTCTACGACAACGCCTTCTATAAAAACCTTATATGCCCCCAGGGCATAAATTAAAACCCTTGCCCTGAGGGTTGTGGGGGAGTTTTCTCCTAAAAAACATATTTGCTATCTGGAAATCAACTACGCTGAACAAAATGGCTATCTCAAAATTTAGATCGGATCTGTTTGGGGAATGATGGGCGTGGAGGGAGGGGGGCTAGTTACCCTCCAATTACTTTCGACTATCAAAAAGGGCACTAGCCCTTTGAATTTCCAATCGAATGAGCCTGTTTTGAAGTTTCTACGACAACGCCTTCTATAAAAACCCTTATATGCCCCAGGGCATAAGTTAAAAACCCTTGCCCTGAGGGTTGTGGGGGAGTGTTCTCCTCAAAAACATATTTGCTATCTGGAAATCAACTACGCTGAACAAAATGGCTATCTCAAAATTTAGATCGGATCTGTTTGGGGGAATGATGGGCATAGGGGGGGGGGGGGGGCTAGTTGCCCTCCAATCACTTTCGACTATTAAAAAGGGCACTAGAACTCTCGATTTCCAATCGAATGAGCCCCCTTTGAAGTTTCTACGACGACCCCTTCCATATGAAGTGCCTCTGGGAAAAAAAATAAATCAGAGGCAACGCTGCAGCGTTGCCTATAGTAAAGGCCATACGGCTCCAATGTTTTATTATTATTAATTAAGAAAAACTTTCCGAAAAATAAGTTTTTCAAAGAAAAGTAAAGGCCATTTTAAACTTAACCCCAGGAGATACAAATACCTGTTAAAATTCAAACTCAAAACGACCAGAAATTACTATTAAACAATAAATGAAACCCAAAACAAACAGAAAATAAATAAACAATCATAGCAAAAAACATACAACGAGTAATAATATAAATGAATAAATAGATCTTAAAGCGAGTAATGCTTAGATTGAATATGAAAATTTAGCTTAAAACGAAAACAAATATTTTGCTATTAAAGTATAAATGAAACTTAAAACGAACAGAAATTAAATAAACAATCAATGCAAACAAAACATACAATATATATTAATGTAAATGAATAAATAAATCTTAAAACGAGTGAAAATTAAATTGAATATGCAAATCAAGTTTGAATCGAATAAAAATAACTACAAACAAGAGTTTGGGTATCGTCTCACTGCAGAAGCCTAAAACCTACTGCGTCATTGGCGCTTTACTGAAAACAATTCTTTGAAATATTTTCACTTTTGTAACTTTAAGAAATCAAAAATTAATTAAGATTTTAGAGAATAAATATCAGCATATGTATATTAAATTGGCAATGCACATTTTTTTTCAGTAAACTCATTTGAATTTTTTTTCAGTAAAGTACAAATTATATTCTGGCTTTTAGAAAGCATAGGGGTTTTGAACCCTACTCACATTAATTTATGCTCGTTTTGAGTTTGACTCTAATATTTATTTTAATTTTTGTTCGTTTTGGGTTTCATTTATTTATTGATACTGATTTGGGGTAGTTGTATGCTTGGTAGATTATATGATAGTCCGGACGCCAGGTGTTGAAAATGTGAACCATACCACGACGGAATGGGGCTGCTACGAGAATTAGCCTACCCTCCACCCCCTAAACTGACCATGCGGATTCAAAAATACCAATGGCACTTGCTTGCGAGTGGTGGAACACTCCAAAACTTGACATTTTATTATATTTTGGTGTTTCATGCAAGAAAATACATGTTCCACAAAGTTTGAGGTGCAGTTTTACGCTCAAATAGAAATGCCTAGAAGCCATAGAATGGTTTCATAACAAACTAACAAGATTAGTTAAAAAAAATGGCACAGTTAAAAAAAAATGGCAAAACTTTATGAGTCTTGAAGAGTCTTGGAAAGTATAAAAAAAATCAAATTGAATATTAGATATATAATGATATTAATTGTTGAAAGATCAATCAGTTCAAGTTTTTTCTTCACTGTAATTTTTATTTTCATTTTCAATGCTGTAAGAACTGGAAAATAATAAATTTGTAATATACGAGTAATTCGTTTTCAGTGAAGCACCAATGACGCAGAAGGCTTTAGGTTTTTACAGTTAAAGAAGGGGGTAGTATCCAAATTTAGCTTGTAGTGAAACTATATTTGTCTTGACCAATCTTGAAAAGAACTAATAAATTAAACTCAATATTTGATGCATAATGATATTAATTGCTAAAAGCTCATCAGTTCAAAATTTTACTGTAATTTAATATTTATTTTCAATATTAAGTACAAAAGAAAACATTTGTAATATAATTCGTTTTCAGTAAAGCGCCAATGACGCAGTAGGTTTTAGGCTTCTGCAGTGAGACGATACCCAAACTCTTGTTTGTAGTTATTTTTATTCGATTCAAACTTGATTTGCATATTCATTTTAAGTTTCACTCGTTTTAAGATTTATTTATTCATTTACATTAATATATATTGTATGTTTTGTTCGCATTGATTGTTTATTTAATTTCTGTTCGTTTTAAGTTTCATTTATACTTTAATAGCAAAATATTTGTTTTCGTTTTAAGCTTGATTTTCATATTCAATCTAAGTATTACTCGCTTTAAGATCTATTTATTCATTTATATTATTACTTGTTGTATGTTTTTTGCTATGATTGTTTATTTAATTTCTGTTTTAAATCAATCTGGAAATTCAAAGGGATAGTGCCCTTTTTAATAGTCAAAAGTGATTGGAGGGCAACTAGCCCCCCCCCCCCCTTAAGCCCATCATTTCCCCAAACATATCCAATCAAACTTTTGAGATAGCCATTTTGTTCAATGTAGCTGATTTCCAGATAGAAAATATGTTTTTGAGGAAGACACTCCCCCACAACCCTCGGCAAGAGTTTTAAGTTATGCCCTGAGGGCATATAAGGTTTTTATAGAAGGCGTTGTCATAGAAACTTCAAACAGGCACATTCAATTGGAAGTTCAAAGGGTTAGTGGCCTTTTTAATAGTCGAAAGTGATTGGAGTGTAACTAGCCCCTTCCCCCCCCCCCCACGCCGATCATTTCCCCAAACACATCCAATCAAAATTTTGAGATAGCAGTTTTCTTCAGCGTAGTTGATTTCCAGATAGAAAATATGTTTTTGAGGAGGACACTCCCCCACAACCTTCAGGGCAAGGGTTTTAAGATATGACCTGGGGGCATATAAGGTTTTTATAGAAGGCGTTGTCGTAGAAACTTCAAAAAAGGCTCATTCGATTAGAAATTCAAAGTGCTAGTGCCCTTTTTAATATATGAATGTGATTGGAGGGCAACTAGCACCCCCCCCCACCCCGCCCATCATTCCCCCAAACATATCCAATCAAAATTTTGAGATAGCCATTTCGTTCAGCATAGTTGATTTCCAGAAAGAAAATATATTTTTGAGGAGGACAATCCCCCACAACCCTCACGGCAAGGGTTTTAAGTTATGCTCTGGGGGCATATAAGGTTTTTATAGAAAGCGGTGTCGTAGAAACTTCAAAAAAGGCTCATTCGATTGGAAATTCAAAGGGCCAGTGCCCTTTTTAATAGTCGAAAGTGATTTGAAGGCAACTAACCCCCCTCTCACGCCCACCTTTTTCCCCAAACACATCCAATCAAAATTTTGAGACAGCCATTTTATTAAACGTAGTTTTAAGTTCTGGAAATTAGGTCTTTGAGGATGACAACTCCCCCACAGCCCTCAGGGCAAGAGCTGTAATTTAAGGATTCTCCGAATCCATCCCACTATTTCTTATGGAAGGGATGCTCGTATAAACTTTGGAGAGGTCTCATTTGACTGAAAATTGAAAGTTCTTGTTCACTTTTTAAGATTCAAAAGAGATTGGAGGGTGACTATCCCCCCCCCCTCCTCCACGCCCTAAATGCATCAGATAAAAATTTTGAGATAGACTTTTGTTGAAATAGTTCAAAGTTCTGATAACAAAAAACTCCGGTGTCGACACAGCCCACCAGGGCCCGGGGGTAGGCATTGTAAGTTATGCCGTGGGGCATAACTTATTAAAGGGTATAACTTATGGGAAGGGGTTTTGTATGGGAAGAACACATAGGAAATCTATTATAATTATCCAATTATAAGGTTAAAATACATACTCTGAGATAGATGTAAAATTGCTTTGGCACACAAAATCCTATTAAGGTCAATTCCAAACAGTCGTGTTCCCTTTGTGTCAGCAAGTGAAATGGTCTAAACCCCCTTATTGGAGCTATTTTTTCAATCCATTCATTGTTGTCAATCGCTGTCCACAAGTTATGCAAGCTGTCTATTGTTCATATATAAGGTTTTTATCAAAGAGGTAATCGTATAGACTTTGAAAAAAGCCTCATTCGATTTAAACTGAAAGTTCTAGATCCGCTTTTTAAAGTCAAGAATAATCGGACAGTAGGCACCCCCCCCCCCCATGCCATAAAAACTTGAAACTTTTTGCAATCAAAAACGAACAAAAATTAATTTAAAAAAATTTCCGAAAAATAAGTTTTTCAAAGAAAAGTAAAGGCCATTTTAAACTTAAGCTCAGGAGATACAAATACCTGTTAAAATTCAAACTCAAAACGACCAGAAATTACTATTAAAGAATAAATGAAACCCAAAACGAACAGAAATTAAATAAACAATCATAGCAAAAAACATACAACATGTAATAATATAAATGAATAAATAGATCTTAAAGCGAGTAATGCTTAGATTGAATATGAAAATCAAGCTTAAAACGAAAACAAATATTTTCTATTAAAGTATAAATGAAACTTAAAACGAACAGAAATTAAATAACAATCAATGCAAACAAACATACAATATTTATTAATGTAAATGAATAAATAATGATAATGATGTATAATGATATTAATTGCTAAAAGCTCATCAGTTTAAAATTTTACTGTAATTTTAATATTTATTTTCAATATTAAGTACAGAAGAAAACGTTTGTAATATAATTCGTTTTCAGTAAAGCGCCAATGACGCAGTAGTTTTTAGGCTTCTGCAGTGAGGCGATACCCAAACTCTTGTTTGTAGTTATTTTTATTCGATTCAAACTTGATTTGCATATTCAATTTAAGTTTCACTCGTTTTAAGATTTATTTATTCATTCACATTAATAAATATTGTATGTTTGTTTGCATTGATTGTTATTTAATTTCTGTTCGTTTTAAGTTTCATTTATACTTTAATAGCAAAATATTTGTTTTCGTTTTAAGCTTGATTTTCATATTCAATCTAAGTATTACTCGCTTTAAGATCTATTTATTCATTTATATTATTACTTGTTGTATGTTTTTTGCTATGATTGTTTATTTAATTTCTGTTCGTTTTGGGTTTCATTTATTCTTTAATAGTAATTTCTGGTCGTTTTGAGTTTGAATTTTAACAGGTATTTGTATCTCCTGAGCTTAAGTTTAAAATGGCCTTTACTTTTCTTTGAAAAACTTATTTTTCGGAAAGTTTTTTTTTAATTAATAATAATAAAACATTGGAGCCGTATGGCCTTTACTATAGGCAACGCTATAGCGTTGCCTCTTACAAAAAAAAATTTGAACTATTAAATTACGTTAATGTTTATAAGTAGCATCATGTCTTAATTGGTACGAAAATATGCACAATATTTGCATCTGTTGTCAAATTTCAGGAAAAGATTTAATAAATAATAGCCTAAAACCTTCTGGAGTTGGCTGAAAAACCGTTTCAGCAGTTTTGAAACCAAACCATCTTTAAGGTATCCACAGTAGTCCAATAATTATACTTGCAGCTGAAACAGGAGGGTATGTGGGCACCAGTTCTCTAACCTTGAGGACTTAACGCATTTTCAAGTACTTTCAATAGTTGTTACTTATTCAAACTAATTGTTTTATTCTAGTGATTTGAATTTATTATTGGTTAGCAAACCTTTAATGAATTATTCATTTATAATTAACATTTAACATAAACAACGTATAGCATTCACTGTTCGGTTTATCCTAAAAAAAGGTACCTAAGTGCTCAAAGTTGCAGCATTGAAGTAAACTGCTATATTGTGTTAAGTCTTCGACTTACTACTATCTCACATTGCTACTTAAGGGCTGATTTGACATAGATTTAGCCTGTAGTGTGACTTATGATGGAGAATTTGTCATCGTCCAATCATAAATCAGCTTACATGAATAAGCTCTGATGTAAAAACTGTCAAAAGCAATGTGAAATGGCATTAGACTCGGAAGTTCCCTTCTATTTCCTAAATTATAACAGACAATTTTACCAGGTATGTAGGAGGGTTGTTTGAATGGTAGTGAAATCCGCTCAGCTGACATTTTGCCACTTCTTGTATGCCTAAATCAGTCAGTCGAAAGTATCCAAGTCTACAAAAAATTAAAGTAATTAAAATAACAATTGCAGGATAAACACACATTTTTTTTCCAACATGACTTGAGCAAAATATTAGGATTAAACCCTTTATAACCCTCTTTAACAGACCATTCTACACAGTTCGATGATAACCGTCAAGGTTAAGAAGGAAAAGAAGAAAAAGCCAACGATATAGACATTACAAAATTAAAAAAAAATATAATTTTGAGAAATAATACTATGTTGAAGGATGAAAATATAAACTTCCCCCCCCCATCAAACTCTAACACTTCGTGGTTTTCGTAAGCATGAATTATTTTAAATTTAGGTGCGTAAGCAATTAATCTGGTGAATAATGATTAGGTTTTGACAATCCGTATTTTTGTTTATTGGGTTATTGTCACATTTTGCAGTAATTTGGGCTCCGTATATATATCCGTAAATAGATTATTATACCTCCATGGTGCATAGATTTGTGCCTATGAGATTTAATCATAGTTATAGTTAAGTTACGTAGGATAAGGGTATCAAATTATACTTGAACACGCGTGGAAGTAGCCGAGAACACATGGGAACACTGCTTTACACTAACGATTCTCATTTTGACCCTGAGGTGACTTTTCACCTGTGATAAATTAAAAAACTAACACAAGAAAATCGGTTGGACTTTGAGAATTGGCTTAAATATTGCGAATATATTTGTTTTTTTGCTACCATTATTATCTAAGGCGTTTCTACAGACAAGAAGGGAGGGGGATGAATCTCCCAAAGATCGGTCCGAAACAGAGTCGAGACTTGTCCCTGCGGACAAGTCATTTCGAATACTCCCCGACTTATTACCCATTTTTTTCTTTTTCCTCTGAAAGTGGCAGGTAATGATATATCTCTGGGCATGGAACCAGGGTTGCCACTCCTCTTAAGTCGCTTATTTGGAGAAAAAAGGATTGAAAATAGTACAAAGGTATTGCAAAGGGTTATCCTGACTGGAAGTTAAAAACTGCATTTAACAACTCCCTTGCCATGTCCTTCAATTGTAATTTTGGGTTGTATGCCCTATTCCAGAGTTTCGCAAATCATTTAGACTGTGCTCCCCTTTTGATTTTCCAGTAATATTGCAGGCTTCTACTTAAATACAGAAATATTTCTATGAATGCATAAATAAGAATTCAACAGATTTTGGGTGGTTCCTCCAACTCACAAAGAACTTATTATAGCTCTCAATTTGAAAAGCTCAGAATGACCTCTTTATAAATAAGAAAATTACCTAAAATCAGTAAAATGACGTAATTTTATGCACTGTAAATTTTAATGGAAGAAAAACCGGAAAATGAGTTTACGGTTTTTTTTTTATGAAGAACCAGCCGTATTTACAAGAAAGGTTTTTTGCATCCAAGACACGGGAAAGAAAATGTTAGAAACTTCGACATATCTCTTTAACAAATTCCAAGAGGAGAAAACGGATAAACCAATCGACAAAAAAAAATTTCGGGGGGTGCGGGACTGTAAATTTCTATAGTCGACCCGTTAAAATACCCGAGGTGTATTTAAACACCTTCACCCTAACTCTGCATTTGCCACTACAATGCAAATGCCGAGTTAGGCTTAAGAGCTCGTACTAAAATCCGCAAGCTTAGACGGGCTCGTCGCTACAGCCATTCAGCTGAGCTAGCATACATAGATAGGCGACAATAAAATTCAAAATTCCTCTATTATGACTTATTACCGTTCAACGTTTTCAACATTGGTGGCGCAGACTTGCTATTGTAATCCTTTTAGAAAATCACACCTGGTATAGCTCTGCTCTTCTTCTAGCAGCTAAGCCAGGTAAACTTTTGAAAACACCCTTAAGATTACTTTTCAAATTTGTGGCAAAAAAAAAAAAAAAAAAAATGCAAAGGCCTGTTTCAGTAAGACGCAATCACTATTTTATTCCAAATCATTCCTGATTATTACATTTTTTTTTTTTCATGGAATGAAATTAGCAGAAGAAGAAAAACAAGAACTAAAATCAAGAGCTAAAATTAGCTAGTTCTGACTGTTCCAAATTAGCGCTGGATAAGAAAGACAGCTGATGATTTCCATAAGAAAAACACCATTTCTTGTTAAGTAAAACAAGCGACCGAAGAACTAGATTAGAACTTCATTGGAATGATTCCTTAAAACATTCCCTATAATTAGCATTTCTTTGAAGTACTGGGGCAAAGTATAAGCAATTATAAATGGTTTAGGTGAGTTCATTGAACGTGAAATTTTGTAAGTCCGATATCGGCTAACGAAATTAAAATTATCGGCTAACTAATAAACAAAGTCAACTACTCACTCATCACACTTGATAGCACAGACAAGAGCTACGGCCTCAGGCATGAGCAGCTGGTATGAGCATTGTGTGTGCAAGTCCACACTTGACAGGAAACAGCTCTGCGTTGGATGAGTCTATAAAACCAATAATGGTAGATAATTTTGAGAAAAGATAAAACACTGAGACAGGTGAAGCTTAGATGATCCTCTAAGCCTCGGAAAACACCTTAAGAACCTTCATGGTTTTACCTGAATATCTCATGGATTACAACTCCCACCCCTCTGAACGAGAATCGATTCATCATTAAACTTAGGAGATTTCAATCTTCAAAGTATTTTAGCGTGCACCTTTAAAAAGGTTTTAATGTAATATAATAGCATGAACTCTGCACTTATGTCAATTTTACGATAAACTGAATGTATTTCCCCATTGTATATCATCAATGAACCTTAGATACGTTTTTTAACTTCTATTATTTTTGAATTGTTAACAATCTGATTTTTGTTTACTTTTTCTTTTCTCTAAATAAGCAATACAAGGTACTTTTTAAGAATCCAGTAAACATGCGATAAGTGAAGTTTCGTTAATGCTAATGAGTAGTGTGAAAGAGTCATTATAGCTTTATCATAATTGTAATCAGGTCTGAGCTTGGGTTTTATTTCTGATTTCAATGACTTTGAAAGTTTCAGAATAGAAAATAGGGTTCAATATATTAAGCGAGTATTAACCTAATCAATTGAGTCAAGTAAATCCACAAGACATCCTGATGCATAATTGCTACACTTCTGTCTCCTGAAATGAGAAATCATAAACCATACTTGAGATAAAGGAACATAGAATGATGTTTTCAAAGGGGAGGACGGTGTCAATTCCCTCAAAAGTCTATTTTTAGGTTCCAATTTCCCAAGAGCCAATCTTAGGCAAGAGTCGCTCTAAATCCAATAGCGCAACTTTCATACTTACAAAGGATATACCAAAGCTGAATCGACCAGGTCGTTCGAAAAAGCACAACATTCCGTAATACGAAAAAGTTTTGCAATGAAGTGAGAAGCCTTTTTTTTACTTAGAAATCAGTTCAAATACAGAGAAAATGTGCAATTACCAACTTATTGTACTAGTTGAGGCTAACACACTTCCAAACTTCAGCCTAAAATTATTAGGAGTGCAATAATACTATATAATTGAATAGCCATTGCTTTAGTATTACTCTCTTGTGAAATGTGATCCTTTCTTTACTCGACTCGTTCAATTAATTCCTATATAAACAAACAGTAAAAGCATTTACATGGATCCATCCAAGCGTGAGTAACTGATTCTTGTCTTGGACTTCAAATATGTTTTCTTCTTTTAGAGTCACGCATGAATCGCTTGTCCCAGTTTGTTCAGGAATTATTAAATGTGAGCATACGAACTTGCCAAATCCCTGCAAAATCGACGAAACCTTTATCATAAACACTCGGGAAATTAGGAACACAGAAAAAACAGTAAATATATGAAAATACGCCAATTTAATCATTAAAGTCGTCCAAAATAAAACCCACGTCTATATACTTTTTCACTGTTCTGAAAAATCGCATTATGATTTTTACGCCGGTCGATTTTAAAACAGTAGAAAACGCAGTTATTTTGATCAGGGGTTGGTTCATATTCACAGTGGAGCTGACCACTCCCTAATCCCGGATATGTATTTAATAAATGAATTAAAGCAGGAGTTTCAAGTATCCCAAATTTTTTTCTGTTATTATGGAAGCTTTTTCGTTTCAGTAACTGTGCTTCAGATTTACTAGATGTATGTTCAATCTGCGGTTATTCTCGTTAACAATGGCGCTGGTTAGACATTGATAGATGTATCTCGTTCAACCTAGCTTATTTTTTACGATACGCTGATTTCAATAAGTTTAGGAGTGAGAACATCTATTATATATGTACTATTACATTGTGATTGTTGGCTGAGATCTAACTCTATTTTTAGAAAAACCAGAGGCTGGTTTTCCAACTTGTACATTGACCAATATTCCGAAAATTCATAAATCTGAAAATGTTCTATCTTGTCCCATCCTCTCTAGTTAACATTATGGAGTAGCCGTAGCTTTCAAGGTTTATATAATCAAACATTAATGTGCAACAGAACTTGGGTGTGAAATTGTAGGCTACATCAGTATTTAGCTTCAATTACCAATCCCTTAAATTTGCTAAGCACAGAAAAGTAGACTAATTTTTTGTACTACCAACAATAATAGTCAACAAGTCAACGTTTGACGTTGCTGAATCGCTCAGAATAAAAACTCCCTAGTTACCATATACAAGATGTGCATAAATTACGTCCAACAATTTAAATGTACACCGACTTAAGGATCGGAATAATCTTGCTACTCCACAAAAATCAAAATAAATCAGATATGGTGGACCTAAGCGAATAGGGGTTAAACAGCTCTCTTTGATGTCCCAGTACTCCACTAGCGGCTACACAGCCCACCGCTGCACTGTTTTGTTCCGTTTTATCATTGTTTTAAGCATGCGGGTAGTACTATTTTTCTCAAAGTAGTGCTTTTTGGCGGTTGTGATAAGTCCCACTAGTTTCGTTCGAGTGGTAACACTGGTTCTTCTCCTTTATTGATTTGAGATAAACTATACTGTGTATTCATCTCGCCATACATTGAATATGGGTATCAATGAATTCTAAATACACCATAAATATTTTTGTAAAAATATTACAAGAGAAATGGGCCCAACTGACAATCGTGCCTTTTAGTTCGGATAAACTCAAAATTCAAGGCCGTAAGATATACAAGGTTTGCAATGTATACAAACTTCAAATGTTTTATTTTAGAAGTGTTTATTAACAACATTATATACTCAAAATATAACACGATTTACACACTGTATTTGTTTTGAAAACGCCCCTTTTCAAACTAACATTCCTTCAGGATCAAACACTGTTGATAATTCGAATCAAAGAAATCTCACGCATCATAAAATAACTCCTCTTGTATTTGAGCATAATTTATAAAAAGACAGATAGTTAAAACATAGAGAATGTTCCATATTTAACGAAATTTAAAGGAGGTAAATAATTCGCTGAGTTTTGATAAGTTTCACCTGGATTTAATTTTTCAATTTTAATTCCAGCTTTTTAACAACAATGGCCAAGATTACATTTCTGGAATAGGCTGTAGGTTACGATGCTGTATGTTACATGCACGAGACTAAGTGTCACCTATAGTTGCATGAAAGAAATGAGCAAATTCACCAATGGCTGCCTCCATTATTCCCAAATTTCTTACATTATAAACACTCGGTTTGAGCACTAGCTACAATTTGATAAACAAAGCCACATTGGAAGAGCTGCAATTTTAATTATCGATCGGAAATTCCATATCGCCATTTACTTAAACCTCAGCTGAAAAATTACTTTATGTTAAGAACCAATATATATATATGCTACATGAGCTGGGGCTCTTAGGTCTTTGGTGGGATGAAGACACAAGTTTAATTCTCGTATATCTAAAATAGCTGAGCTATTAAGTTCTTGTTAAGATAACTCCCTCAAAAGGCTTAGAATTCCCTAATAATCAAACAACTATTTATTATCTTTAAAATATAACTTCAGAACCTCGCTTGAACGTGCTGATCCGGTTTGCCGTTGAAAACCGAACAAAAATCGAACATTTAAAACTGAAACTATAATGAAATAAATAAAAATTAAATTCAAAAAAGTCTCAAATAAACGTTTTAAAAATTATTCCCAATTTCCAACCTAACCTTCCGGTAAGGATCGATTCACTACTTGTGAAGATAATTTACAACAACTATTCTTTACACTAATGTATACCGAAACGTAGAAAAAATCGCAAATTATGCGGAAACATTATGAAAAGTTACAGTATGAATCTTGTAAAATTTGTGAGGAATAGAAGATGGGGGAAGAATTACCTAAAGCTGCCCCTTTACTATATTTTAAACTTCTCTTAAAGATAGCTTCACCACTTATGGAGATAAGTTAAATCAGCTTGTTCTAACTTCTTCCGAAATGAGACGACATAAAATAAAGGGGGCCTTGGAATTGACAAGGGTTGAACAAGCCTTAAAATAAAAGCGTATTAGGCATTACCCTATTATACTAACCAGCTTCCCGGCAAGAACTCCACAAGTTTCTATATTCCTCCATGTATTCTTCTCAGCTATATCGATGAATCTGTTAATTAATGAATTGGGAATCCACAAAGATTTCAGTCCTAGCGTGTTGGAATTCTCATTCTGTTCGGCTGTAACGGAACCAGCAGAGGGTTTCAGTGCTCGATTGACGTCTGGTTTCGCTCCACTAAAAAGAAAATTATCACCATAATATAAGGCATCTCTATTGTCATAACTTTCCATTAACATAATTCTTTTATCATACATGAAGCCGTTTTTTTCTAACTGACTGAAGCTGTTGTCAATTAACAAGATTATTACAATATAACAGAAGCATAGTGACAATTGCAATAAAAAAAAAGTGTGAAGAAATAAAAAATGAAAAGGAAAAAACTTGAGGTAGAAAAAAGACATTAATCCATTTCTTTATTTGAAAAAGAATTCCAGATTACTTTTGGATCTACAAATAATATTTACTTAAATACATAAATTATAGAACTTTCACACGCTGTTTAACAAGTAACTTAAGTAGAGATTTATTTCGAGGGAGGACAAACTGAAAAAAAAAAATTCGAACTTTATAGTAATATATAAGAAACTGTGGAAAAAATATACAAAATCTCAAGATTCCTCAGGGGTATGGGCCCAAACGTCCCTCCATCTTCTGTGCTTGCCACTTATGCAGGTCACTATGTGTTTTAGCCTGGCAGCAAAATCATATTTTCTTGAAAAACTTTGCCAAAAAAATGTTGGTTTCAATAAAATATCTCTGTTTCCATGCAGAAATAAGAACTATAAATGTCAACAACCACTTTCAAGCAAACATATATAATGCGTGAGCATATAATTGTTCAATATCGACGTTGTCCGTCAAAAGATCCGAAACTGCCCCCACCCTCAAAAATATAGAAATTTTAGCCTACAGACTGCCTAATAATAGCTCTGAGATGAATAGAAATATATAGCGATGCTTTAAAAGTCAGAGATTTAAAAATTTTCTAGGTCCCGGTGTTGTTTATATGATATCTATCTTGATAGATGTGACAAATTACATTTCACTCTGTTGTGTAATTCCAATAAGACACTAACCTTAATGAAAGGTATGCTTGGGATGTATCATCCCTCCACTATCCTTATCGACAGTTTTGTTGCCTAGTTGATCTTTGTCTGTAGCGAGGGGAATCGTTTTGTTTTTTTCGCCATGTTAAGAAATAACAAACTTAAACAAAATACAGAGGACAGCAGTAAACTATATCTCCGGTGCCAAGGCTCCATTAACTGTTGTAGAAGCTGTGGCCCTTGGAGAACAGGTAAGGATTAACTGATGAGAATATGGCTTACGGGGAATAACTTGCATGTTTGGTTTCACTTTTGTCGTTAGTCGTGGACATGTGCGACCCAAGGGGTAAGTTTTATATGCGTGAAGCCTTATGCGAAGGTTCTGAGCGAATTCCTGCGGGTAAGGATGGTGCGTAAAATGGTCGATTTGTGTATATGAGGATGAATATTAGCCAAAAAGTAAACTTGATCTGAAAGCTCATATGACAGTCATTAACTTCAAGTAGTATATTCGCACCAAGCTATCAGGTCGGATTTGAACTCCCTATAGTTACAACTAAAACCTAGGGTAGGAGTCTCTAGCTCACTCAACTGAGATGTGATGGATGCAGATCCCTCCACCTAGTCCCTCCATCGCACAGGTAGGATAGAGCATAGACGTCCAGAATTATAACTGTGAATGCTGACCGAATTTGACTAAACTCCAAAGGCGTTCCTAGTAGTTTCATTGATTTTAAAGACCCTACCCCCCACGCAACAGAGATTTGATCCGTTTCAGAACGTAAATAGGCACAGCTATGTGCCTAGTTACTACTTTCCACAAATTTTGGCTGGAATCTGAGGTTCCGTTCTAGTAAATATGATGACAAGCATCGAGGGCACCCTTTCCTCCTCTCCCATAGAGGCCAAATCAGTACTTGACTCTACAAAAAAATAACTAGGACGCAAGACCGTATCCAAATTTTATGTCCGACTAATAAAAACGTAAGAAAATGCATATAATTTTTTTATGTATATGTTTTTTTTTACCCCCCTCTCCCCAAAAAACATCCTGGATAAGCCCATGCTAGGACATCAACTGTAATTATTGACTAAGTTTGGTTGATATCCAAAGCACCTTTTGGAAGATATTCTTAAAACCTGAATACGGGAACCCCTCTCTCCCATAGAGGTCGTATTGGTTCTAAACCCCAGCAAACCCAAAAACGAGAGAATTCTTATTTATAAATGACATGGACATATATTTATTTAAACATAAACAAAAAAAAAAAAAAAAAAACAGTTACGTCAAAACAGAACATAAACAGATTATTTAATGAATGAAAATACAGGTATTTACATGGGTGTCCAGAAGACCAAAAATTACTGATATTTTCAATCCATATGAATAAAAAGACACACCCCCACCTAAATGAAAACTTATCTGGAAAATATTTTCAAAATATTGTATCGCAAAACAACTGCTGGTCGAATGTCTTGAGTGAATATTCAAAATTTGCACATAATTTAAACTACAACAAATATTCCAAGAATTAACAAATACGGTAATTAAGTACCTCGCAGAATTAATTTAATATCGCAACTTATATTTTTCTTTTGTCGACGTTTTGGCAAATAAGACACTACTGTTCAAAATACGATTCGTTTCAGTAAATTACGAATGACACTTAAGCTGTTCTCCGGGTTTGCAATAAAATGGATGAACCCACTCTTGTTTTCGGTAGCTCTTATTTTTAAACATTGATTAGCTATGGGACACCATTTTTTTGATCTTATGAGACAAATAAAAAACACAATACTCGACATGCAAATCATTTTCACAAAGCGCAAGTCAAACTCTAGTCTTAAGACAGTTTATTGGGGTAGTACCCCTATTCTTATTTGCCATTTCTTTTTGTTTTAAGGTGGACTGGTCTTAAGACAGTTTAATGGGGGGTATCCCACTCTTACTTGCTATTTCTTTTTGTTTTAAGTTGGACATGAGTACTCATTAACAGTATCTGTTCTCTATGTTTGATGTGATTATTCATTTCAATTTATGTTTATTTCAGGTTTCAGTTATTCATTCATAGCAATTTCTATGAGTTTTATGAAGCAATTTATGGATTTATTTTTTCTCGTTTTAGACCTCACTACGGCTCTTTCCTATTCTTTGATTTTTTTTTTTTTTTTTTTTTAAATATTTCCTGAATGAATCAAGGAGGCACACTTGTGCCTCTATAAAGAGGCGACCCACCACAATGTTAAGCGATTTCCGGTCCTAGCGGTCGCAGAGAGACAGCGGTAATCGCATTTTGTAGCCCAAGCTCAAACTAAGAAACGTGCAAAATTTCACCCCCCCTCCGACTTTATCTTCATGGGTAAAAGTGGGCCGGAAGTTTCGACCATCCGACCACAGCCCCCATTTAACGTTGTCCGATTGGGTTGAAATTTAGAGGTTAAGCTTTACTAGGACCCGGGAGCTTATCCTCGAAATTTCAGCTCAATCCGATCACTTCTTCCCTGTTTTCCAAAAACCAAATATAGCCACTTAAAGTTCATTTCTCTTTTTTTTTCTTATCCACGCCTACAGGCCACAGTTGGCAACTGATCCGGGTGAATGAGGACTCATTCAAAGCAGAATTCGACCTGTTAGGGCCTTTTGATATTTTCAGACCGAAAAAATTATCCCCGAATTTACATTTACGAAAAACCTCGTTTTCCTGTAATAGCCCATGTTAATTTTTCCCACCACAACCCCCCTTTAACGTTGTCTGATCGGGCTGAAATTTGGAGGATAAGCTTTCCTGGGGCCTGGGAGCTTATCCTCGAAATTTCAGCTTAATTCTGTTTTCCAAAAACCAAATATCAAGTTTTGCTTGCGTCAAAAATAGATTCCCCTTACTAAAAAACAATTACAATTATGTCTCTTTAGTGCAGCGGTCGAGACTCCAGACTGTCAGGCGGAAAACCCGGGTTCGATTCACCGTCAGAGCAAATTTTTTATATACTGAATTTAAACTTTAAAAAAGAAACTCAGTTTCTTTTTTAAATTATTTGAAAAAAATTACGTTTTCTAAAGAGTTAAAGAGGCTGAGTCACAAGGTCGACCCTTAAAACGTACAGGGATTAGGAGGCACAGTTGGGGGGCTGTTAAAGAGGCTGAGTCACAAGTTCTAACCTTAGAACTTACAGGGATTAGGAGGTGCAGTTGGGGGCTGCCGCCCCCCAAACCCCCGCTTCTGTATATGAAAGGGGCTGTGCCCTCCTCAACGCCTCGCTCTTTACGCTAAAGTTTGACTTTCTCACAACTCTTTTTTTTAAACAATAAAAACTTTAGCGTAAAGAGCGAGGCGTTGAGTTTATCAAGGAGGCACACTTGTGCCTCTATAAAGAGGCGACCCACCACAATGTTAAGCGATTTCCGGTCCTAGCGGTCGCAGAGAGACAGCGGTAATCGCATTTTGTAGCCCAAGCTCAAACTAAGAAACGTGCAAAATTTCACCCCCCCCCCTCCGACTTTATCTTCATGGGTAAAAGTGGGCCGGAAGTTTCGACCCTCCGACCAAAGCCCCCCTTTAACGTTGTCCGACTGGGTTGAAATTTAGAGGTTAAGCTTTCCTAGGGCCCGGGAGCTTATCCTCGAAATTTCAGCTCAATCCGATCACTCCTTCCCTGTTTTCCAAAAACCAAATATAGCCACTTAAAGTTCAAAAAAAAATTTTTTTCTTAGCCACGCCTACAGGCCACAGTTGGCAACTGATCCGGGTGAATGAGGACTCATTCGAAGCAGAATTCGACCTGTTAGGGCCTTTTGATATTTTCAGACCGAAAAAATTATCCCCCGAATTTACATTTACGAAAAACCTCGTTTTCCTATAAGAACCCGCTATAAGCGGGCTCTTATCGTTTTCCTATAAGAGCCCGCGAAAACGCGGGCTCGTTTTCCTATAAGAGCCCGCAAGCCCGCAAACTGTCAAATCAGCTAACAGTTAGTCAAGCAATAATAAGTAATAAACTGTACAAAAACGTGCAGAAATTATTTGAAAAAAACTACGTTTTCTAAAGAGTTAAAGAGGCCGAGTTACAAGGTCGAACCTTAAAACGTACAGGGATTAGGGGGCACAGTTGGGGGGCTACCACCCCCCAAACCCCCCGCTTTCGCAGCCTTTAAATAAAAAAAAAAGTTTTTAAACTGAAAGTAAGGAGCGACATTAAATCTTAAAACGAACAGAAATTATTCCGTATATGAAAGGGGCTGTGCCCTCCTCAACGCCTCGCTCTTTACGCTAAAGTTTGACGTTCTCACAACTCTTTTTTTAAACAATAAAAACTTTAGCGTAAAGAGCGAGGCGTTGAGGAGGGCACAGCCCCTTTCATATACGGAATAATTTCTGTTCGTTTTAAGATTTAATGTCGCTCCTTACTTTCAGTTTAAAACTTTTTTTTTTATTTAAAGGCTGCGAAAGCGGGGGGTTTGGGGGGCGGCAGCCCCCCAACTGTGCCTCCTAATCCCTGTACGTTTTAAGGTTCGACCTTGTAACTCAGCCTCTTTAACTCTTTAGAAAACGTAGTTTTTTTCAAATAATTTAAATAAAAGACAACTTACGCAACAAGTTTCTTGATTTTTTCTTGTCCCTTGTCATTTGACCAATTCAGATCGCGATCAGACTCACTCAATCCAGTCAATGCCTGCTTCAACTCACTTGGTAATCCTTTTTCTGGCTCATCATATACAATGTTGTCTGGAATTTTAACTGGTTCAATAATTAGACTATTATAAGGTAATGTAGGAGGGGTATGTGGTAATTTCACATTTTCTTTTTCTTCCCTTTTTTCTTGTTCACGTCTCCTGATTATTTCCTCTTCCTGTCTTTTCCTTTCTCGTTCTGCTTCCAGCTTCTTATCCTAAAAAATAAATGAATAAATAAAAAAAAACATATAAAGTGTCAAATATCATAGCTTTAAACAGCATCTCGTTTATAGGGGAAAAGAGAATTCCCTTAAAAAGTGAAAAGATGCACTTTTTCGTACGTTTTAAGTAAAAGATTATTTGAACTTCTCTAAAAAACAAAATCAGTCAGTAATATTTCCTAAGCCCTTGCCTTGCATATATCTATACAGATTTCCTTATATACTTTTAGGCACTATCTAGATTCTTCTTACCCTTACCCTAAAAAGTATACGTTGTACATAACTGCTTCTGCACTGACTAAAAAAATATCAGAAAGTGTATATTAGGTTTGGTTTTGTGAAGAAAACAAGATTAGCAAATAAATACCTCATTTTCATACCAACGAAGATAATCTTCTTCAAATTGCTTATTTAGGAGTTCTTTTAGCTTTTCCACCTTCGGGAATATGTCTTTTGCAAGGTCTTTACATTTTTGTAGATCTCCATGTGGCAAGAATCGAAAGTCAGGATGGTTCCGCAGCTTCTCTAATGTTAATCTAGAATGTAAAAAATGACAAAGTTCCACTATTTCTGGCAAACCATACAAATTTATCAATGAATATTCGTAAGCAAAGAAGTTATTCGAACCCAAAATTTATCCAAAACTCCTAGTCAAAAAAAATATTTTCTACAAGACTCGTAAAATAAACAATTTAAAAATATATTAAGATTGACTTGCGAAAGATTGACAAATCCTGATGATTGACTTGAAATCCTGAGGTCAGGGCTTCGATTCCTGGTGTTGCTGGTTATTTATTTGGAACGGGGGTCGATGTTGTGACTATCTAAGCTCAGTCAGAGTCGACCCAGCTCTAGATTAGTGCCTGGAAAAATCTAGGGGAAAAACATGGGATGCGTCTGATTATTTGCCCCCAAACCACGAATTGCACTCCTGGCCGAAGGCATTTAATCAGGAAATCGGTATCTCCGCAACGCAGGCCATTAGTCAGCATGCGAAAAAGTTCTTTTCTTAAGTTTTTTATTTTGCAAAATATGCCACAGCAAAAACAAAAAAATCCAAGATGTTAAGCAATAATGCGACAAACATTACTGCGACAGGTCTATGGCTTTCTCCTGTGTTGAATAAAATAATAACAATAATGTCAAGCCATAATTATATAGGTACTCGATGTACTTTTAGAGAGTGGTGACGAATGAATGCTTTTCCCAAGATCCTAAGCACAGGACTGAAATCGAAAGGATTCTCTTGAGGAAAATGCCTAAATAAGATATAACATTATGAAAAACTCCTTCAAATAATTTCTTATGAGTTAAGTTACACGTGACTAATTTTTCTATCCCCCCCCCTTTTATTTAGGGACCAAAAAGTAACTACAAAAGATATAAATGCCTAAAGAAGAATGACTTGAAGTATTTTATGGGGAGATGACCATCCTCAGAAAGAACAGGTCTAAATTCTACTATTGAGTTTCTAAAACACAAAAATTGTGGGCTTCGGAACATCCTAGCATATGTAATTTATCACCTATCATGTGTAATTGCTTAGTGCCTGCAGATTCTGTCCTTTTCAGGGTTTTATTGCGGGTTGACTTTTCATGCACTGAGTATGTAGACGTGCAGATAACGATCTTCCTCTTAGCTGCACTCATAGAGGTCTAATTGATAACTTTTTGCATACTTCACGTCTCGCTTCTATTTGTCTGTCCACTAATCCTTCAGAAAGTGAGTTTGTATGCTTTAGCAGTTGTTATCAAATAGTCGCTTTGGATCTCAATAATGTTTCTCTTTCTGCTCTTCTTCTGTGAATTGGCTGAGAATTTTGCTCAGATGCTCACTTTCTTTTACTTCTTGAGTCCTAATAAACAGAGCAGCTGAGCCAAAGGATAGCGCATCGGAAAATGTCTTACAATAAAGAAAGATATAATCGAAAGGCTCTTAGCAGTTTATACCCCAGTTTTAGTTCCCCACTTATTCTTTTCCTTTCTGGCACTACCCTTCTACTGTCATGGAAAAAGTGGGGTAGCAAAGTAGCAATGCTACTAAGCAGTTTTAAAATTTGTTGGCAGATTTTGTCTGAAAATAATATTTTTACATATAAAATACTTTTTACTCAAAGAAAAGCTGTCAAAACACAAGTTGTGCTGCTAAAGTGGCGGCAGCTTTTGGAATTCTGTCCAATTCTGCTACTGGCAGCTTTGGCACTTTGTTCATACCTGCCCTTCTGCTGGGGAAATAGAGTTGATAGGAATAGAGTTGCGTCTGGCATATTTCAGATATAGTAAATTTTTGCTTTGTTTACTACATTGGTGTCGAAACAATAATTTAGTGGATAAGTTTGACCTTATTGAGATAAAATCTCAAGTAAATGGCACAACAAAGCTGCATATATAAGAGCTTTAAGCTTTACTTTTGAGGGTGATCCTCTTTTTCATTGTTTCCTCCTGGAGTTGGTCACACTGATCTTTGTTACATATTGTGTTCAGTCGTTTTAGTGATGTTTTCTGTTTTTCTCTATTTGATTATTGTTTGTACTCCACCATATTTTTTTCGCTAAAAATAAACAAATAGATTCAAAGACATCAAGACAGTCTCAAGTTTTCCATTTACAGGAAGCTAACCAGTAGTACTAAATATTTTTTATTTTTATCAATGCGTTTATGGAAAAAAAAGGCATGGCGATATGATTAATTGACCAAGTTCTAAAATTGGTATAGAAAAATTATGTGTTGGAGTTGAGTCTTGAAAACAATATTTTGATAGGAAAGAAATATCCAGAAAAAATAATAGAATTTTTTGAAAAAGAAAACACATTTTATGTAAAGAAGTTGAGAATCATGAAATAAAAACTAAATTACAAACAAATTATTTCACCTCAATCCAGTATGTACCTAGTTCAGTCAGATGTTAAAAGGAATTAGAAAAGCACAACCTTTACTAATTCTTAGAAACAGCTTCATAAAAAACTCATTTTTAAGCTAATGAAAGAATCAAATTCCCAGAAACAAGCTTGATGGTACATACAGATACAAAATAACATGGAATGACCAATAATAAAACTATATTCAAACAAATAACCATAATTTACAATCAGGAATCATCCGATATAAAACTTCATTCACATATCTTTAAAATTAATAAGAAACCGTTCTTTTTCATCAGCGTCAGTAGAGCATTGTCTCAGCTTCCCTCACCAGATTACAATAAAACTAAGAAAATATATTCATTGATAAAACAGGGGATTTAGGTCTAATACAAACGGTTAAAGAAACGACTCTAAAAAAAATAACCAAAAACATTCAGTACCCAAATATTAATATAAACCAAGATTCCAAAACTGATTCTGTTCACAATAGCACCCTCAGGAAGCAATCTATCATTTATAAAATGATTCATTTGAAAATAAGAGAAAATGTTCCTACAAACAGAAAACTCAAATAATAAACAAATAGTCACTATTAGGGCAACCAAAGAAACAATTGAAGGGTTGATCATTTCTTTCAGTGTTTTAAGCATTTAAGTTTTCGTCATTAGTTTACTGACAGAATGTCTTCTCTTGTGTATAAATAGGATAGTAAAAGACAATTTATATGACAATTAATGTTATATTATTTGTGTAAAACTGCAGTGGCGTCAATTGGTGGGAAGGACCATTTGCTCCCCACCCTTCCCATAGATTTAGAAAAAAAATATTTTTTTGTATTCCTATTGAAAAAATACTCTTCATTGAAAAAAAAACAACACTGGATTTGAAAAAATTGCCTCCAAAGATAATGAAAAATATATTCCTATTCCTCAACATTTTTGGGAATTGGTGCCACTGCAGAACTATCCCTTTCGTTTCCAAGTTCAATCTGTTTTGTTATGCTGAGATCTATATTTTGTCCTAAACTTGTGCTTCTGTGAAGAATCTATATTGGATGTGGTAGTTTGGGATACCTTTCTTTAATTTTATTTTCTTTGCTCTCCCCTTATCATCATTCTAATGATGGAGGCATTATTTTTGCAATTGGTATTTCATTGAACCATGTCCCATACAGTTTTTACTGTAAAAAGAAGTTTCTTTCAGTAATTTGCTCATGAGGTTCTTGACGTTTCTTAAATAGTACTCATGTAAGTAATTTTTAATTTAGTAGTTTTTTTTAAACTTGAGTTCTGGCTCCATATTCTTTTGGGGGAAATTTGTATCCTGAGATATTCTGGCCTAAAAAAACGATCTAAGAAAATTTGTTAAGAGCCTTAAGTGTGGAAAAAAATGTATGTCATGACGCCACTTTAAAATACATCAGTATTGCAATGACGTTGTCCTACTTGTCACACTTATATGGAAAAATTGAAGATTTTCATGCATGGAAAAGTTTACATTAAATTGCTTAAAGAGCAAAAACTGGTAATTGCAAAAATATTTGTATATATTTTTACAAGGGATTACAACAATTCAAAAACCTTAAAAAGGAAAACCAAAATCCGTTTTATCCGTTTTTTTTATTAGTGTTTATATTTGTGGTTAGATTGTCGCTGTTCTTTTTCTTTTTTGTGTTTGTATTACTCCACTATTTTACATTTATTGTACAGTGGGTTATAAATAAAATAAATAAATAAATATAAAAGTTTGAAGCTTAATAGATATCATTGTTAGATCTTAGACTTGATTCAATAATCAAATATCTTTGAAAAGATACTCAGTATGAAAAGACATTAAATTGCATAAAGAGCAAAAAACTGGTAATTGCTAAAATATGTGTTCATACGTTGACAAGGGATTACAACAATTCAAAAACCTTAAAAAGAAAACCAAAAGTTTGAAGCTTAGCAGAAATCATTATTAGAAAACCATCATTGCCAAAATTGTCTTGTTATAAGCATAAGCAATATCTTTTTAAGACATGAAAAAATAGTTGAGGAAATTTTTAAGTTCAGAATAGATAAAGTTAATATGTAAACTCCAAACATTTATGGTGCCTGAGAAATAATTTTAATGTTTTAATTCAAACTAGAAATATACCTGAAAATTAGTCTCTTTTGTTTTTTGTTAGACAAAATCAACAGACTACATGATTAAGCTTACAGGTTTGAATGCAACCAGTTATATAATGTCAGCAGGAAGGCCCAAAAAAACAAAAATTTGCAATTATTACAAATGATGATTTTCTACGTTGACAAGGGATTACAACAATTCAAAAACCTTAAAAAGAAAACCAAAAGTTTGACGCTTAGTAGAAATCGTTGTTAGAAAACCATCATTGCCAAAATTGTTTTGTGATAAGCATAAGCAATGTCTTTTTAAGACATGAAGAAATAGTTGAGGAAATTTTTAAGTTCAGAATTGCAAAAGTTAATATGTAAACTCCAAATATTTATGGTGCCTGAGCAATAATTTTAATGTTTTAATTCAAACTAGAAAAATACCTGAAAATTATAAAATTAGTCTTTTTTTTTTTTTAGATAAAATCAACAGACTACATGATTAAGCTTACAGGTTTGAATGCAACCAGTTATATAATGTCAGTAGGAAGGCCCAAAAAAACGAAAATTTGCAATTATTACAAATGATGATTTTCTATAATTGACAAGGGATTACAGCAATTCAAAAGCTTAAAAAAGAAAACCAAAAATTTCCAAAAACCTGCAAATTATTTCCATATATATATATATATATATATATATATATATATATATATATATATATATAATATATATATATATATATATATATATATATATATATATATATATATATATATATATATATATATATATATATATATATATATATATATATATAATATATATATATATATATATATATATATATATATATATTATATATATATATATATATATATATATATATATATATATATATATATATATATATATATATATATATATATATATATATATATATATATATATATATATAAAATGTATAATGTCCCTTTTCTCATTCATGTAAATAGTAATGAATTGTAATTCTTCAAATCTTGATTATTTCTACCCTATACAAAAGACTTTATTTCCACAAATAAATTGGTAATTTATAACCAAAAACTCAAAATGTATTTCTTTAGTTATTCTGCTGTCCTGAAAATTTTTGTTGTGGTAACATACTGCCTTTGAATTGACACAGCTGATTTACTTATACTTTAATATACCATCACTGGTGAGCTATTCAAACCCAAATTAAACTGTTCCCACCATTTCCTCTATAGACTTGAAAATAACTGAAATAACTAATGAAAATACTTAATAATTACATTGATCTTTTACAAAGTTTCTTTTGCTCCTCTCCCCCCATGGATTGCTCTTATGTACACCTATTTTATGAGCTAACCAAGAAAAAAGCTAGGTTATAATCAGACACACACAGAATATGAGACAAATTTACATTTTCAATTCAATATAAGACAATAGTAATGACTTCTGCTCAAAAAATCAAACAATTCTCAAAGAAACAAGAAATATTTTCAACAAATTAAAATTTGCCTATATTGACTACATAGTGACAACATTTATACTTACACTAAAAACTTCATGTACAGAACATAGGCATGTTCATAGTTTGACTCTGAGTAGTATGTATCTCCCATTCTTGCTATTTCAATGCATGATCTAACATACCTGAAAAAAAAAATGAAATACATATTTTTCAAGTGAGAGGTGTGGGACCACAAGCCATAAAGAGGCACCAAGGTAAACATGGGTACCAAACTTCAATATATAATGAGATCTTGCCTATAGCTCTTTTCCTCTGATCCTAAAACGGGTTTGGGAATAACCAAAAGCAGGGTTAGAAAATGCAACTCACTTTTATTAACCAGATTATCACACACACCAAAAATAACAGCTTAATACAAGCTAAACTTGAGCAGAATAGGCACTGGACCTGAAACACCCAAATGAAAATGAAGTAAGGGTGCCCCTTTCTGCAGACCAGGAGGTGCTGAAAAATCAGTGGAGGCATTTATCTGTCTCAATGACTGTCTAAAACTCAATTCAGCACTATACAGAAAGAAAAATTGATAAAAAAAAAAAAAAAAATTCAGCTGGTATGGTGAATCAAATGGATAAGCCAATGCATTTGCTTGGCCATACTTAAGCTAGAAAAATTAATACAATTAAAGCACAGATGAAAGCAGTTTATCCACAGGAGAAACAATAATATTTATCTGGTATAAAAGGAGTCCCTCCTGTGGTTGCAAGCTGACAAAGTCACTTCCTTTGAAATATTACTATCTGCTAGTGCACACTGAATTTTCAAGTTATGTGTCTGTTTTGCCTTTCTTTTTCTTTCTTGCCTTTTCTGACTTTATAGTAAATCAAATCATCTTTGAATAGGGACAGAACAATAATGCCTGTCTTTTTACCCTGAATTGTCAAATTGTAATCTCTCTTTGTCACTACTTTGTTTTTCTTACTTTTTCCCAAATCCAAGGAAGACTAAACAAATCATCTTTAAATGAGAATCCAATTCCAAAATTTTGTATCTGTTTGCATTACTGCTCTCTCAAACGTTTCAAGGGAAAGCATGCACTCCAAGCTTGTTTTCATTAAATAAAACTTGTTTTCATAACATGAGTTGAAATATTCACACATGTAATGGAATAATTGCCTGGGGCTGAAAAGGCTTCAGAACCAGTACATAAAAACCTGAGGGCTATGTGGAGAATTTTTAAGAAATCTAAACAACTGCAGAGATGATACTGTCACTCCAGAAGATGTATTAGTATAACCAGGGGCATTGTTTAGGGGGAGAGAGTAAGGGGGGCAGTTGCCCCCTTAATAATGTGGATAAAAATTATTATATCCCATGCCCCTTGAATATCTGGATATGGACCCCTCTTGTCCCCCAATAAAAATGCTGAAGATTTGCCCCTGGGTAAAACACTATCCTTCAGCTCTGTACACCCAAAGCTGCAGTAAGATTCTGGCAATCTAGCTGATATGATAGAGTATTTGGCAAAAATGAGGATAGTCTTATAGTTTCAAAAATTCAATAGTTAATACTCTGCATTAACTTAAACATGGTAAAGCTCCTGGGCTTGATGGCATTTGTCCTAAATACTTCAAATACAGTTAGGACCTTCTGTTTGTGCATCTTTTGTTGCTATTACAAATATGTGTAGACATAAGATTGGTGCTAAAAACAAGCATAGGTTATACACCAACAACTGCTCTGAGCAAGATTACAGAGCTGCTGCTTCTCCCAGAGATTACAAAAAGATCCAGACTTGATTATTCCCTGTTCAGTTTCTATTGTATTTTTGAGAGTCTAATATGAGACCTTCCTCAGGCTGCTGTGGAATGCTACTACAACAAAATGCTGTGAAATGAGATTAGTAGCAATGCTACTTGAGTTTTCATGGCCTAGTGAAATTTGTTGGCAGATTTTGGAATTCTGTCAAATTCAAGGCAGCTTTTGAACTTTTTCTATACCAGTCCTTGCAGTTTGGCTTTAAGTACTGTTTTTATTAATAGCCTCACATCTGTTGTCACAAAGAATATATGTGGAGGAATTAGCATTAGTTTAGACAGTTCAAGTTTCCCATCTTATACAGATGACATGTTAAAACTGACCTTAATGCAGGAGAATCACAGTCAGTTAGTGATAGGCTATGAAAGTATTCACTAAAGAGCAAATCTGCTGAAGATGGAATTATGTATTCCATGTCAGTGGCTGAAAACAGCCACTGACTGTAGCCTATTGTGATTGAAATTAAGTTAGGAGTAGTGGGTACCTATTTATCCTAAGCTAGGCCTACTGTTCTTAGGGAAACCACAAAAATATTGTCACAAGTATCCTCCCTCCCTTGTCCAGCACACTGTTACATGATGATATCAGATAAGCTGGTACAATTTTCTAGCCTTATGCAATAATAGTTGCTGGTACTAATCCTAACCTAATTCAGGAAGACTAGCCTATATAGGAGCTTACATTAGACTAGGAGGCTGCTACTTGAGAGGGGAATAAAAAAAGTTTAAGTATAGTAAACAAAAATGCAGAATAAACCTAATATCAATGGTGAAGATACCCCCCCCAATTGACAATTTATTAAACCAAACTTGCCTGCAATAATATAAGAAAAGGAAACAATCAAAAGTTAGGCCTATTTGCCTGACTGAATAGGCCTATATTACACTCAACTGTTTCATTGAATTTGCCAACAAAATAATATGGGTACCAAATTCAACGAAAATCATGTGAAACATATGAACCTTTTAGAAGGAATAGATAAGTCAATATTAATCTCTTCAGCCTGCTTTGTTAATTTTTCTAATCTTGATTTTGCGTCCATTTCGGCTTTTCATGTGAGTTAATTTCAAAATTCGATGGTTGCTCAGCGTTTCCACTCGGACCATTTGGGATTTACTAGTTTTGGGCGAAAAAATTTACTAGATTGGCTTCCGTTTTACTAGATGTTGCCAAAAAAGTGCGCGTGTCGCGGCTTTCGCCGCGACACGCGCATTGGCATGAGAAAGCTAATAAATACTTTTTGTCATCAAAATAAAAACAAAACTAAAAAGTAGCTAGTGTGCATTTTTTTTCTGCTTGTGCGACATTTTATCATGATTTCTTTTTGCCATTCAGCTTATTTGATTTCAAATATGTAGGAAATATGTTCCCTGTTATTCATTAGGTCCAAACAGTTTCTTCTAGCCTGGAATATTCTAGTACTTTTAAGGGTAAAAAATGATGAACCTCCCTTCTGTGACTTTTCTTGCCCCCACTGACCCCCCCTTTGGCATTAGAGATCAAAATTTCTGAATATTAACTTTTCTAAAATAGTCGAAAGGTCCCATGAACATTTTTCCAGGGATGAAAATAACGGTGGCCAGCGTTTACCCCCACGGATAATACCCCCCCGGAAAATAAGGCGTTCCAAATTTGAGAATTTTATTTGATTTTTTTTTCATTTTCCGTAGGGGAAATAATTTGGTACTTATGTATTTTACGCCACTCACTCAAGTTTACGCTTTGTAAAACTAGAGAACAAACTGATTTCTTCGTTAGTTTCTTTCAGCTTAGCACGAAACAAGACAAAGATAAGTAACAAAATAGATGAGAAATGTATAATCGGGGCTATATATTTGCACGTAAGGGGGGGGGGGGTAAAGTATTTTGAAAGTTTGAAGTCAGAAAACAATTCTTACTTCATAATATACAGAGGAATTGTACCTAACACATTTTGCATGCAGGCCCTCTACACTTTACCCATCCCCTTAATTTGTTAATATGTAGCCCAATTTTTTTTTAAGTAATGATTAAACCGGTTTGTATTCGAGTTTTACATATTGAGCGAGTGGCGTATAATACACGAGAACCGGAACTTTCCAGGGAGAAAGCCGGATTTCCAAAGATTGTTTAAAAACGATTCAAGCAGAAAACGTGTTATCACTGGCGAAAAAATGTTACTTTTAAGAAAAATTTGATAGTGTTAGGTAAAAGTTTGTTAGTATTAAGGAGTTAATACTTCGAAGAAAAAATTTATTAGTGTTAAGGAAAGCTTGCTACTTCTAGCAGAAAACTTGTTATCACAGCGAAAAAAAATGTTACTTCTAAGAAAAATTTGGTATCTTTAACTGAAAACTTGTTACTTCTAAAAGATAACTTGTTATCATTGGCGAAAAATTGTTACTTTTAAGAGAAATTTGTTATCATTGACGGAAAGATTGGTGCTATTAGAAAAAAATTGGTGCTATTAGAAAAAAATTCGGTGCTATTAGAAAAAAGGTTGGTGCTATTAGAAAAAATTTGTTACGGTTAAGAAAATACCTGTTACTTCTAAGAGATATTTGAGTGTGTTAAGTAAAAGTGTGTTAGTATTAAGGTAAAAGCTGTTACTTCAATGACAGAATTTGTTAGTGTTATGGAAAACTTGCTACTTCTGACAGAAAACTTGTTATTATAAATGAAAAAATTGTTACTTCTATGAAAAATTTAGTATCTTTGACATAAAACCTTTTACTTCTTACAGAAAAGTTGTTATCATTGACAAAAATTGTTACTTTTAAGAGCAACTTGTTATCTTTGACGGAAAAGTTGGTGTTTTAGAAAAATTTGTTACTGTTAAGAAAAACTTGCTAGTTCTGGGAGAAAAGTTGTTATCATAAACACAAAATTTTTACTTCTCACTAATCACCTAACTACCGTAATTATAAAATAAAAAATTCAGATCCAATAAGCCCAGATCTTGATTCAAAAAACAGATTTATAAAATGTTGAATTTCACGCTAAAGGACTTGAGCAGTTTCTCGTGTTTTGGGACCACATAATAAATGTCATAGGAAGAGTGAGACAACAGTCAACCGCCTCCGGTACGTTTCCCCAACAAAATGCTTTCAGATGAGAGGGCAAAAAAATTACTAGATTTTGGCAAATATTTACTAGATTTGTTCGATTTCACTAGGGACCCCCATTCTACTAGATTTACAAGGTGGATGTGCTTTTTACAAGATCTAGTAAAATTTTACAAGGGGTGGGAACGTTGTGGCTTCTCAAGGATTCAGTGCTGCAGCCCTTGGCAGAGTTGTCACTAGAAAGGTTTTTTGTGCCACTTTAGGCGGCAAAAAAGTGTCAATTTTGTATAAAAAGTGTCATTTTCCAAAAATTTGCCGCTCACAATGCTTCGCATCGCTTGCGTTGCTACCAACAAGATTTTCAAAATGAAAACATTGGCCAATCCGCTTGGGATCACCTCCACGCAGTTTTTCGCATCTTTTACTTTTCAAACACGAAAAGTCGGCTGTAAAAGCCAGTTTCCATTTGGAAGATTCTGCAAAACTGCACCGCCAATCTGCAAATTTTATTTCAATGGAGACTTCTTTTCCGGCTCAATATTGGTAGTTTGCAGATACTGCAACCTTCGATATTGCTTTTTCTGCAAGATGGCAGAATCTGCCAAATAGAGACTGACTTTAACGCCATTCATAAACTACACAAAAATAATATTGATTTTACTGAGGCGGTGCTGATTCTCTGCTTTGCAAGTACTTCCACTCTTGTCAACTTTCCAGCCCTCCCCCTAAAACCCTCTAAAGCGCAAATGGTACTTACCGTATAAAATGGGAATTCATCCCACAGAGTACTTATTTCTCTTTTTTGTTCTGACTAGTCTTTGCTCATAACGCGAAAAAGAAAAGAGAAAAAGCCATCTGAGCTTTTTTTTTCTTTTGAGAAAACAGAAAAGAGGGACAGCAATACTTGTCTATATTGAGAGTTGTTTATCCAATTTTTCCACTCAATTGACTATCTAGATTATTACACTACGTTTGGGTACTTCAAACTTTTCTCTGAAAATACTGAACAGAATTCCGTGAGCACAGATCACAGTTATTGATGACCCTATGATAAATACAACTAAAAGTCGATCAGACACTAACTCTTTCAAATAATTTATTTGGCACTATGGGATATCCTTCGTGTAAGGTGCATGGGAGACAAACTTGAGGAAATTATCATTTATTATACTCGAAACTTCATGACCAGGAAACAGCTAAAAGGAGGAAGTGCGTCCAATACTTTTTTGTTGGTGATTAATCAGCAGGTTTCTGAAATGGCTGTTACTTATAATCAATGTGAAGATGATTAAGCATAAGATTTATGATCAATTTGAAGGAGCGTAAACATACCAATAGAGTGTTTCTAAAAACAGAGAGATGAAAAGGAAAAATGAAAGAAAAAAATATATTGACGATTCTACATTGACAGTTTTCCTTCCGTTTTTTGTAAATACGTTTTGGTAAAAAAGTGCTACTTTGAAAAAAAAAACCCTTTTACTCAAAAGTGTCACAATAGTGTCACGTTTCCCAAAAAGTGCCACTTTAAAAATAAAGTGACAAGAAAGTGTCACGGGTAGCAACTCTGGCCCTGGCGTTGAAGAATTTATAAAATCTGAACGGAAAAATTTACTAAATTGCATTTGTTTTTACTAAATGCTCCGAAAAAGTTTTTGCGTTTGCGGCTACCATCGCATGCACACCGACAAGCATCGATTTTTACTATAGAAAGATAATCAATAGGATTTTCACACTCTTTTTCCCTTTTCTTGTTTTTCCTTTTTTCTCAGTCCATTTCTATTTTCTTTCTTTTTCATTCTAATAAACCTACTGCTGTCACTCGTCACTCGAATTCTATTTTATTATTATTTTTTTTTTTTTATATAAAACTACAGATGTGGGAAATGGTGGGAGTGGAAGGGGTGTTAGTCTCCTTCCAATCAATTTCGAATATTAAAAGGGCACAAGCCACTCCAATTTTCAATTGAATGAGCGCTTTTCGAAGTTTCTACGGCAACTTCTTCGATACAAAGCAGCCTGCTCTAAAGGAAAAAATTAATAAATAATACATTGTGCCAACATCGTTCTTATATGCCCCCAGGGCATAACTTAAAACCCTTGCCCTGAGGGTTGAGGGGGAGTGTCCGCCTCTTTACTTAGTCCCCGTTTCTTGTCTCGTTCTCGAGTGTCCCCGTTCTTTACTTAGGCAGCGCGATCGCGCTGCCCATGATTTATACAACAACTTTCTATATAAACCTTATATGCCCCCAGGGCATAACTTAAATCCCTTGCACTGAGGGCTCTGAGGGGGTTATCTTCCCAAAAGACCTAATTTCCAGAACGTTCAACTACGTTGAACAAAAAGTATATCTCAAAATTTTGATTGGATGTGTTTCGGAAAATGGTGGATGTGAGAGGGGTTAGTCGCTATCCAATCACTTTCAACTATTAAAAAAGCCACTAGCCCTTTATTTTCAATTGAATGAGTCCTTTTGAAGTTTCTACGACAACGATTTCAATATAAACTTTATATGCCCTCAGGGCATAACTTAAAACCCTTGCCCTGAGGGCTCTGGGGGAATGTCCTCCTCAAAAACATATTTTCTATCTGGAAATCAACTACGTTGAACAAAATGGCTATCTCAATATTTTGACTGGATTTTTTTGGGAAAATGATGGGCGTGGGGGGGGCTAGTTGCCCTCCAATCACTTTCGAGTATTAAAAAGGGCACTAGCCCTTTGAATTTCCAATCGAATGAGACTTTTTTTAAGTTTCTACGACAACGCCTTCTATAAAAACCCTACCCAGGGCATAACTTAAAAACCCTTCCCCCGAGGGCTCTGGGGGAATGTCCTCCTCAAAAACATATTTTCTATCTGGAAATCAACTACGTTGAACAAAATAGCTATCTCAAAATTTTGAATGGATTTTTTTGGGAAAATGATGGGCGTGGAGGGGTCTAGTTGCCCTCCAATCACTTTTGACTATTAAAAAGGGCACTAGCCCTTTGAATTTCCAATCGAATGAGCCTTTTTTTAAGTTTCTACGACAACGCCTTCTATAAAAACCTTACATGCACCCAGGGCAGAGGATTGTGGGGGAGTGTCCTCCTCAAAAACATATTTTCTATCTGGAAATCAACTACACTGAACAAAATGACTATCTCAAGATTTTGATTGGATGTGTTTGGGGGAATGATGGGCGTGGGGGGGTGGCTAGTTGCCATCCAATCACTTTCGACTATTAAAAAGGGTACTAGCCCTTCGAATTTCCAATCGAATGAGCCTGTTTTGAAGTTTCTGCGACAACGGCGTCTATAAAAAACTTTATCTGCCCCCAGGGCATAACTTAAAACTCGTGCCCTGAGGGTTGTGGGGGAGTGTCCTCCTCAAAAACATGTTTTCTATCTGGAAATCAACTACGCTGAACAAAATGGCTATCTCAAAATTTCAATTGGTTGTATTTGGGGGAATGATGGGCGATGGGGGGATAGTTGCCCTCCAATCACTTTCGATGATTAAAAATGGCACTAGAACTCTCAATTTCGAATCAAACGAGCCCCTTTGAAGTTTCTACGACAACCCCTTCCATATTAAGTGCCCTGCTCTAAAAGAAAAAATAGTAAATAGTATATTGTGCCAAGATCGTTCTTATATGCCCTCAGGGCATAATTTAAAACCCTTGCCCCAAGGGTTTTGGGGGAGTGTCCTCCTCAAAAACCATATTTTCTATCTGGAAATCAACTACGCTGAAAAAAATGGCTATCTCAAAATTTTGATTGGATTCAGGAGAATGATTGGCGGGGTGGGGGGGGGCTAGTTGCCCTCCAATCACTTTCGATTATTAAAAAGGGCACTAACCCTTCGAATTTCCAATCGAATCAGCTTGTTTTGAAGTTTCTACGACAACGCCTTCTACAAAAACCTTATATACCCCCAGGGCCTAACTTAAAACCCTTGCCCTGAGGGTTGTGGGGGAAGGTCCTCCTCAAAAACATATTTTCTATCTGGAAATCAATTACGCTGAACAAAATGGCTATCTAAAAATTTTGATTCGATGTGTTTGGGGGAAGGATGGGCGTGGGGGGGGCTAGTTGCCCTCCAATCACTTTTGACTATTAAAAAGGGCACTAGAACTCTCAATTTCCAATCGAATGAGTCCCTTTTGAAGTTTCTACGATGACCCCTTCCATATGAAGTGCCCTGCTCTAAAAGAAAAATAATAAATAGTACATTTGCCAACATCGTTCTTATATGCCCTCAGGGCATAAATTAAAATCCCTGCCCAAAGGGTTGTGGGGGATTTTCTTCCTAAAAAACATATTTTCTATCTGGAAATCAACTACGCTGAACGAAATGGCTATCTCAAAATTTTGATGGATTTGGGGGAATGATGGGCGTGTGGGGAGGGGCTAGTTGCCCTCCAATCGCTTTCGACTATTAAAGGGGGCACTAGCCCTTCAAATTTTCAATCGAATGAGCCTATTTTGAAGTTTCTACGACAATGCCTTTCTATAAAAACCTTATATGCCCCCAGGGCATAACTTAAAACCCTTGCCCTGAGGGCTGTGGGGGAGTGTCCTTCTCAAAAACTTATTTTCTATCTGGAAATCAACTACGCTGAACAAAATGGCTATCTCAAAATTTCGATTGAATGTGTTTGGGGAAATAATGGGCTAGGGGGGGGGGGCTATATGCCCTCCAACCACTTTCGACTATTAAAAAGGGCACTAGAACTCTAAATTTCCAATCGAATGAGCCCCTTTTGAAGTTTCTACAACGACCCCTTCTATATGAAGTGCCTGCTCTAAAATAAAAAAAATAATAGTATATTGTGCCAACATCGTTCTATATGCCCTCAGGGAATAACTTAAAACCCTTGCTCCGAAGGTTGTGGGGGAGTGGTCCTCCTCAAAACATATTTTCCCTCTGGAAATCAACTACGCTGAACAAAATGGCTATCTCAAAATTTTGATTGGATGTGTTTGGGGGAATGATGGGCGGTGGGGGGGGGGTAGTTGCCCTCCAATCACTTTCGACTATTAAAAAGGACACTAGCCACTCCATTTCCAATCGAATGAGCCTGTTTCAAAGTTTCTATGACAACTCCTTAGATACGAAGTGCCCGGGTATGGAGAAAAAAAAACACATTGTGCCCACATCGTTCTTTACTTAGGCAGCGCTAGCGCGCTGCCTATGATCAAGTTGGCTTTTGGACGATTCATTTTCTTCAAAATCTATGACGAATTAAGGGTTACATTCACTAGTTTGGGAAATCTACACCGCCTTTGATTGTCGAAATTAACTCTGTTTTATGAAGTTACCGGTTTGACAAGTAGAAAGCTCGTTTGATTGTAATAAACGTAAATTACGTCATCAAATACACGGTACATTTCATATTACATAGCCAGAATAAACAATGGCACCTCAGTAAAAAAAAAAAAAAAAAAAAAAAAAAACACATCAAATTCATTTTATACGGAAAATTCTATTGTTCAAACATGGGATCGACGGTAAGTTCTGATTATCAAAGCCTGACGATGAATGGCAAACATGTTCTTCAGCAAGGATTTTAAACTCTCTACTTTAAAGCCTAGCTTTATGATATAGATACTATATATATATATATTATATATCATAATATATATATTATATATAAGTATATATATATATATATATATTATATATATATTATAGATATATATATAATATATCTATAATAGATATATATATATAATATATATAATTATATATATATATATATCTAGATATAAGATTATATATTATATATCTATATATAGATAATTATATATATAAATATATAATATTATATTATTATATAATATAATATGATAGCTAGAGAGAGAATGAGGTATATATATAAGAATGATTAGCGATAGAGATATAGATAGTAGATATAGTTATCGAGTTAGATACTATATATAATCTAGGTGATGTAGATATAGTTATATATATGATATTGTAGATATAGTAGGTATATAGATATATATATGATCTATAGTTATATATTGATATATATTCTATATATTAGATATAGAATATATATATATTATATGTATATTATATATATACACTGATAATATAACATTATATCTATAATCTATATATATATTATACATATATATATATATATATATATCTATATCTATATATATATATACAATTATATCTATATATATATATATATTATATATATATATATATATATAGTATATATCATATATCATATATATATATAATATAGATTATATAACTATTATATATAATTGTATATATATATTATATATATCTATATATATATATATATAGATAAATATATATATATTATATATATATATATATATATATATATAAATATATATATATATATATATAATATATATATATATATAATATATATATATGATATATTATAATAATGGTACTTATGTATTATACCGCCAACACTCAAGTTTACGCTTTGTAAAACTCGAGAACAAACCGGTTTTATCGATCTGTATTAAGAACAATTAACTTATGCTCAGTGGAAAACAAGCAGGGTTGCCACGGGGAGTACCAAAGTACTATTTTAATACTTTTAAATCAAAGGAGTACTTTTGGAATAATTTCTGCGAAAGTAGTAATTTTTTATACTTTTTGTTAAAAGAGGCACGTTTTTGCTAAAAGAAGTGCCTTTTTAAAAATTAATGTTCAAGAAATGAACTTGTTCATTAGCTTGATCTCTTGTTATGCTAATAAATAGACGCTACATTATATTACATGTTACAGACAGACAGCTTTTGGGTTTTTGTTCAGTCACACATTAGATAAACAATCTAGAAAGAAGAATTACATAGATAGACTGAATATAGGTAAATATTATTTTGAAAAGGTTAGGTGGTGGAAATTATAAGAAGTTATTTCAAAATAGAGCATTATAATATAGGCACTTAATTATTAAAGTACTAGGGATGGGGGCTTCGGTGCCTACCCTCTTCCTGAAATTCTAGACTCAAAAGACGCTCTTCAATCAAAGATTTTAAAACCAGTAGTTTTATAAGATACCTCTGTTTTGTTGATGTTTTACAAAATATTTTGAATGTTATTTAGCCAGATACGTTTCATAAAATTATTAATGCTCTATATTCAGGAAATGTTCTTCTCAACGTTAAACCTCAACCTCCTCCCTAATGTGGAAATATACAGCCCAAATTATATGTATTCTATTTTTCTCCCAAGTGTCTCAGTTGTTTCAACCCCGTACCAGTACATCCAAATTGTCGAGTGTGTACTGGCTAACAGATAAGTACCAGTTAATCGTAAAGCCGGTCTGAGCGTTAATTTAACCGGAGGTGACTTTGAAAACCAATAGATAACACATTTTTGGATTAAAAGAATAGAATTAGGAATATTCGGAAGGAAAAACGTTACAAAACAAATTTTACTTCACAATAAGCAAAAATTTTGTACTTAATACATTTGGATGCTTTTCCACTGTATTTGACCTAAAAAAATCCCTAATATGCCAATATATAGCCAAAATTAAATATTTTTCCTGCATTCTCTTATTTTTTAACCTGGTTAGCCGTAAATTGAATCGACGCTGACAAAATCAGTAAATGGAAAAATACATGGGAAATATATGATTTGGTCTACATACCTGAATATTTGGGGGGGCGGGGATGATAGAATATAGCGCTTTTACGGGTTCTAGTTTCCCGTCCCATTTTAAAGAAAATGGTTAGTCTGAAAGTGGTATTATTACAAACACTAATGGCGGCTGAAAGTGAACATACAGAGATGAGACGTTTTTACATATAGTTGCATCCCATTTAGGTTTCTGTCTTCTGTCATGCTAGAAGTCAGTTGAAGACAACTAACAATAGAGAAATGAAAAAAATTAACTCTGACTTATATGATAATGTCAAAGAGTAACTAAGATGTACTCCTTAAATGGTGTTTCAGCAAGGGCAACACACAGCAAATTATTTGCGAGGTAGTACTTTTTAGGGAACCTGATTAGTACCAATAGTTTCGTTGGAATGGCAACCCTGGTTGGCATCACTGACTGGGACATATGCATTGACATAAAAGTTGACAATCCTAGAGCGAACTCCTAGAATAGATCATTTCAGAGCTCTAAATTTATAGAGGTTGGACTTACGACCACACCTCAATATAGAGCAATTCAAAAATTGTATAAAGAGTTATGGTGTATGGAACAATCAGGGTTGCCACCAGACCAAAAACTTTCGTAACGTCCAACTCTTAAAAACAACTTTTTCGTAACTTTGATAGGAAAGTCGCTTTTCAAGGCAGGGTGCCTTAATTTCGCTATCAAGAGCGGTACTTAAAGGGGGATGGGACATTTGTTGCTTGTATAATTGGAAAAATATATTTTCATGTAATCTCATTAAAAATCTTCCCTCCAACTTTTAAAAGGTGCCTAAAAAGTACACAATAATAAAAATTCATGCTTCTTTGCCTTCAGGAAATTCCTATTTATTCAACTGTATGTGCTGCTTCCAGTTTACAGAAAGACCCCCCCCCCCCGGTGCGTGTATAAAACCCCAAGCTACTATTTTGCTTATCTTGTTGTTGTTTTTTTAATTGCCATTATTAGTGTTTTAAACCAAAAATTGATGAGTAATACGTACAAAATAAAAGGCAAATCAATAAACAAAGACACTTTAGAGTTTTGAAGAAAAGAAGAAAACCAACTAGATTTTTTTTTTTTTATTGTTAAATTTCAATAAAAACGATCTTAATAAATCCAGCTTCTTAAAAAAACACAAAAAATCATTTTAATCGCTCCCTTTCCGTCTAATATTCTAGATGGGCTCAGTCTCAGTCTAGCTTCAAATTTGCATCGTTCCAGCATGAAGATTTAAGCAAATCCGAGGGACAGAGTTTTTGTTTTGTTTTTCTTTCATCGAACAAAAAACATAAACACCAAATTTATCTAGGTTTTAGATGCATAAGCGGAAAAAGTCGATGAGTTGAGGAAAACAAATAAAAAGATCAAATTATGCAAAAACGAATCGATTTTTTGCCCCAAATTTTCACTTATATTTAATAATTTCCAATTTTTAATTTTCCAATTTAAAAAAAAAGTAATGTCTCATCCAAGATTACAACCTAGGTTAACACAGCCTCGGGATGTGCTCTTACCGTTGTGCTATACTGATAAAAGTGGGAAGTAACTGAACATTCGGAAGTGGTTGAAAAATAGTTCACAAATTAAAAAAAAAAAAAATGTGTGACAAAGAAATAAACGGAAGATGGAACAAAAAGATCAGCGAGGTAATAAAAATGAACTGGAAATAATTTAATTAAAAAAATTAAGGGGGATAGTAAAAAACCTATAATTTAATAAATAAATACCGAGAAATTTACGTTTTCAGGGGGTTGGGGCCCCAGTCCAGCTTGCGTGGTCCCCATGAATCAGTTTTTAAGTAAACAGTAGGCCTACTCTATACAGATACAAGACTGTTATCTTCTTCATAAAAATGGGCATTAGTTTAGTTGTCGTTTTCTAAAGCCAAATATTTAGTGATTGTTCTTTCCTGAAGTAAACATGCTAAACACACAAGCAGTACCATTAAATTATTTATTTTATACTATTTCCAAATATCATGGCCTCTATTCTGAAAATACACCCACCCCCCTGATGGTCCGGGATATAGCCCTAGGAATATATTAATAAAAATCAACCAATAAAATTCTTACTTTACAATATGAAAGAACACGAAAGAATGTAACAAGAAAGAATGTCATCACAAGATTCGACACAACGATGAAATGTATTTATTCAGTTATATATGGGACCGCAGATGGGGAGGAGGGGGGGGGGGTATAATTTAAAAAAAGTGATCATGGTATTTGGAAAAAGTTTAGCATAAAATCGAAAATTCTGACTCAACTAACCCATCCCCCTCCTCAATGCTTAGATATAACCAAAAAAATGGCTCATTTTTACAGTTTCACATATTTTGTCAATACCAGCTGTTCATAATCCCATATAAAAAGAGCTACTTTTGTATAACCTGGTATTATGTCAATCCAATCAGAAGGGGAGGGGGGGGTGAGGTTGTTACGGAGAGAATAATACGTATATCATCGGTACTAGTCAATTAGCTGATACACACGCAAGATAGATTCTAAAGGAAACTAGTCAAACGGGTATTAGTCAGCAGAGAATTGGATCGCAAAGCGTGGTTTGTCATTGCGTTTACAATACTTAAACTATTGTTTTTTGGGGTTTAGGGGGGGGGAGTACCTGAATTAGGTTACGTGTTTAATATATACTATGCTTTACCCACCACCATATGCTTTACCCTAATGTGCAAATATATAGCCCAAACATGGTTCTAAATTTTTATATTTTCATCATATTTTGTTTTATCTCATTAGCATTAACTAATGGAAACTAGCTCCGTCTCCATATAATTTTAGTATGACTGTTGACGGAACAAGATTCAAAGTCAACTGATGAAATTGAAAGTTGGTGAGGCGACTAACTGACTATTGTCACTTGTCACTAAACAAATGATAATTGTATGCTTATGAGAGAGAATGTTAACTTAACTTACTATGCGAGTAGGCAAAGTGGGTATTTTCTCATCCTAATAACTGAGTAATTGTTTGATAAGATTTAATGACCGCGATGTGAAAAAATGTCGATACTCATGTTAGTGTAATTAAAATGGGAACAGCGGATTTTTCACGGGGGAAAAAATAGATTACTCAGAAAATGTGAGACTTCCTCACTATTCCAAAGCGTAACATAAATTCTAAAACGTAACAAAAATGTAACGTTTTTAGGACCGTAACGTAAAACGTACCATTTTATTTAAAACGTACCAAAAATGGTACAAACGTAAACTGGTGGCAACCCTGGGAACAATTTATTTTCTTCAATTTACCTTGGAAATGCCTTTATATTTTTACATTTCTTTCAAAATACTTTTAGCTATTCAAAAAACCCTAGATAAAACATTATTTGAGCTTCAATCATTAGATATACTACATATAAAATTTCGTTAATTCTTAAAATCTTTATTACAAGCGATAACATACTTTAAAACCAATAATACTTTTTAAATTAATTGTAAAAGCAATTTGTCAAATATTTAACTATAAATTGATCCTTTTTCACTAGACCAGTTAACAGGTAATAGCCGTACCAGGGGCTACTAACTTGCTAACTTGTCTCATGCAAAAGGATCAATTTATAGTTAAAGTTTTCACAAGTTGTTTTTATTATTATAATAAAAAGCATTATTGGTTTTAAAATAAGTTATAGTTGGTAATAAAGATTTCATGAATTAACAAAATTTCATATATAGAATTTTGAATTACTCGAATTATGAAGGAGGTTTTATTTAAGGTTTTTGAATAGCTGAGGAGATTTTGAATAGAAATAAAAATAATCCGTATTGACCTGTCTAACAGTGTTTCCACTTGTCCCGTTGCCCGGATTTTGCAGGGCAAACCTTATTTCCGACCCCTTGTCAGGAAAATAAAATTTTCAGGAATCAGAAAATTTACCAGATTTTCGGTCTCTAGTGAAATTTTTTTTATAAGTTTTCATCCATCGGCCGCGGCCCTTCTTTCAATTTCGCAATTCGCACCTGATCTGCTAAGATCTTATTTTATTGTGGGTCTGGCGAAACTTCCAGTACGAAAACAGATCGAAGTAGCGCGAAAAGAAGTTTAACTTTCAAACAGGCAGCGTAATTGTGAGCAGTGTTACCAGGTTTTTAGCATAACGTATAGCCCGAACAGGAGCAATCACTAGCCTAAAAATAGCGAACGCTATTATAACCCTATTATAGCGCTGTTATGGGTAAAACGAGGAAGAAATACAATCAGTATATCAGATAGCCTACACATAAGTATAGGTCAAAAGCAAAAAAAAGCTCTGTGAACGAACAAAAATAACAAACCCTCCACGTATGCCGTCGTAAAATTGACAAGTGCTTCACTGAAAACAAAAAAATATATAAAACCAAATAGGCAAATTGTTCTTTACACACTCGGTTTACTGCAAGCATATCATGATCAAACAGTTCGTGGTAACGAACTGTAAGTAAGAAGCGACCCGGCTAAATACAAACCAAAACTCTAAAAAACGGAATTTTGATACCAATAGGTACATCGAAAGTTTTAGATTTTCATGTTAGTTTCAAATATAAAAATTTCATCAAGTTTAGTTATAACCATCAAAAGTTACGCGCCTGAGAAAATTTTCCATATTTTCGAAAAAAGGGAGAAACAACCCCTAAAAACATAGAACTTCAATAAAAATCACACCATCAGATTCAGTGTATCAGAGAATCCTACTATAGAAGTTTCAAGCTTCTATCTGCAAAAATGTGGAATTTGTATTTTTTGCCAGAAGAAAGATCACTGATGCGTCTTTATTTGTGTGGTTTTTTCCCCAAGGGTGATCGTATCGATCCAGTAGTCCTAGAGTATCATGAGAAGCCTCATTCGAACGGAAATTAAAAGTTCTAGTGCCCTTTTTAAGTGACCAAAAAAATTGAAGGGCAACTTGGCCCCCTCCCACGCTCATTTTTTCCCAAAGTCACCCAATCAAAATGTTGAAACAGCCATTTTATCCCGCATATTCGAAATCTAATAAATATGCCATTTTGTTCAGCATATTGAAAAATCTAATAAATATGTCTTTGAGGATGAACTTAATCCCCCACACTTCCCGGGGGGAAGGGCTGCAAGTTATGAACTTTGCCATTGTTTACATATAGTATTGGTTATTGGGAAGTATACAGACGTTTTCAGGAGGGATTTTTTTCTGGTAGGGGGGATTCAAAAAAGGGGGCTACAGGGTAGGATCTTTCCATGGAGGATGTTTCCTTGAAGGAAGGGATATTTCTATGAAGGGGACTCAAGATTTCCCAGCATCATTTCAAAAACGATCAGAAATTAAATAAAAAAAAACAGTTTTTTTCTGCTGAAAGTAAGCAGCAACATTAAAACTTAAAACGAACAGAAATTATTACATAATGAGGGGGTTCTCCCCCTGCTCAATACCTCACTCTTTACGCTAAAGTTTTTTTTAGTACTTTGAAAAAACCTATCTATTCTAATTAACTGGCCTTTGTGATTCATGGTTAGTGATTCGAACAAAATTCGAACTTTAGATTAAAGAGCGAAGTATTGACGAGGGGGCGAACTACCTAATATACATAATAAAATCATACGAATATAGAAGTTCGTTACGTAAGTTAATTCATAAGTTACGTCAGAAAAAAATTTCGAGAAAGCCATTTAGCCAAAAAAGTGAAATTAATATGAAAATTTTGTTTTAATTACTCATGTACGGTGACCCAAAATCATAGCTGCATTAATTCAAAAACGTTCAGAAATTAAATAAAAAAACAAGTTTTTTTTTAACTGAAAGTAAGGAACGACATTAAAACTTAAAACAAACAGAAATTATTCCGTATATGAAATTACTAATGTTTACACCATTGTTTACACGTTCTGATGCTCACTGTCTCGCATTTGTAGGTAATCCTCATTGCCGCTTTTTCTTGAACCGCATACTCCCTTGTTCTTGCTGTGGCATATCTTTCAGCAGTATATTTCTTTGATTTTCCCTTTTGTTTTTGAGTAGTTTTAACTCTTCCTGCAGCTTATCTTCGAACCATATGTTTCTTTGCTCTTTACTTTTGTTTTGACTCGTTGTAACTGTTGCTGACGGAAGTATTCTGACTGTATATACTTGTTCTTTATTATCGTTTATCATTACTTTAACATTTTCTATTTTACCCAGACACCACCAACCCTATGAACCATGGGCACCCATAAGCCGAATTCCAGGGGGGGGGTAAACCTCGTCTAATTGGCACTTTTAATGCTATATAATAGAAAACTCTAAAAAATAAGGCAACGTCATTCAGCCAGGGGGGTGCCCCCCCCCCTTATGGGTGCCCATGCTATGAACAGCTCTTTGTACAGTTACAATTAAGCTAAATTACCTGTTCTTAGTTTCTGTCTGACTCCAAGATCCTTCTCCGTGATTGAATTTGTCAAACTAATAAAATTTACCCTGTCTGCTTGGCTAATTTCGTTGTGATTCCAAAACTTTCAGAATGCGAAGGTTCATTACATTTTTCGATAATTTTTCACTCTGATTTCTTGCGTCTAGGATTCAGAAGCCGGAAGCAGATGCACAAAAAAGGTGTCAGGGTCAGGGCTTCCACTATCCCCGAATTTTCGGGGATTTTCCCGAAAGTCTATGTGTCTCCCCGAAAAAATATATTTTTCCCCGAATCCCCGAAATTTCCCCGAAAATCACTCAACCCCGGTTTGGCCCCTAGTGACTATCCCTAGCAAACATTACTTCACATACCATAGTTTTTCACTACTCTCTTGTTCGTTAGTTTTCGTCTCCTATGTTACTTTGCATAAGAACCAGACCGATACAATTTAATTATAGACGGTTCTTTATATGTTCACAAAAGTATCACTTTCTTTTATTTAGATTTAATAATTTCGAATGCAGTATTCCAAATGCTATAAGATTCTTACATTTACATCATTCGTGGTCAAGTATCTTGACAAAATTAGCCAAGAATTATACTTGAAGTTGTTTAACGGAACGCTCAGTTAGATTTTAGGTTTGGAAATTGAACTTCTAAAGAAAGAGAATTGTTTTGAAAACCGACCATAAGCTTAAATTTCGTTTTCTTTTGCTATTTTCGGTTTTGGACATACTGTATTAATGTTTAATACGTAATAATTGAACGCATAATATATTGAAGAAATTGATCTTTTTGCCAGGAATTCTTACCATTTAAATTTTTGTTTCATTCGGTGTGTAAAATTTAGGTTCTTTTCTTTTTATCTGAGAATTGTATTTGTCATACCAGTGGAAAGGGGGGTACCAGCGCGGACAAGACATAATTTATGCATGTTTTTATGGTTTTCTCAGTGAGAATGAAAACCAGAATTTTTCTCACTTGAAAAAACATGAATTTTCTCACTTTGATGGATGTTTTCTTGGATGGTTATGGGTGTTGGTCAATTTATTTGATGTTTTTCAAGGATGTCAACAGCAATTCATGTCTGTTTTATGGTTTTTGTCAGTGAGAATGAAAAAACAGGAACTTTCTCACTTTGATGGATGTTTTATGGTTCATTGTCAGTGAGAATGGAAAAACAGGAATTTTCTCACTTTGATGGATGTTTCAAGGTCGATTTATTTGCTGTTATTTGTCCAGGTGTAATGACATTGGGGTGATTTACATAATCGGTGGGGGAATTATTGGTTCACGAAGGGGGAATTAAGAAACAAACATGGCTTCATTGTTGTTTGGCTAGCCTAACCTGAGAAATTGATTTACATAATCGGTGGGGGAGAATGTATTGATTTACGAAGGGGGAATTAAGAAACAAACATGGCTTCTTTGATCTTTAGGCGAAACTAACCTGAGAAATTGATTTACATAATCGGCGGGGAAATGTATTGATTCACGAAAGGGGAATTAAGAAACATTATGGTTTCTTTGATCTTTAGGCTAACCTAACCTGAGAAATTGATTTACATAATCTGCGGGGGAATTATTGTTTCACGAAAGGGGAATTAAGAAACAAACATTATGGCTTCTTTAATCTTAGGTCTGAGGGATAAAACGTTCTTTAGGTCAGAGAGAAAAATTAATATTCTATTTTTAAATAGGGCTTCATTGATCTTTAGTGTCAGGAATTAGAAATGACATCACTTGTTATCTTGGAATTATGCGGGAGTCTAAAGAGATAGAAATTCTATTTTTAAATACGGCTTCACTGAGCTTTAAGTCGGAGAGATAAATTGATATTCTAACGAAACCTTAATAGTGTAGCTAGGAACATTTATGAGATGAAGAGATTAACGTAGGAAAGGGTTTCCTAGAAATTTGAAATGTGACAGCGCAGGGATGCCAAAAACAAAAGGAACACACAGAAATTACTTTTAGGGGATTATTTGGGTGAAACGGTTTTAAACATTTTAGGGAATTATTTCGGCGAAACAGTTAGAGACATTTTAAAAGATGATTTTAGAAAAGGTTTTAGAAGAGGTTTTGAGTGTGGTCGTTATAGTAAACAAGTTCTATTTGAACAGTGTCGTGAGGTCCTCTACCCCAACCCCAAAGGGCCCCGATCGCCCTACCCCGACCCAAAGGGCTCCGATCCCATACCCCAATCCCGAAGGAACCCCCCGGTCCCCAAAGGTTGCCCCCTCCCTCTCCCTCCCTCTCCTCCCCCTCCTCACCGTCCCCTCACCTCCCCCTCCTCCCCCTCCTCCCCTCGCCTCTCCCCTCCCCCATTTTTTAATATTTTTTTGTGCATTGAGACACAGAAGGGCCCCTCCCCCGGGCCCCCCAAAGAGCCCCCGGTGCCCCAAAGGCCTGATTTTCAAAGTTCATTTTGAATTTCTTTCGTTGAAAAGCAAGAGTTGGAATATTTCAGTAGTGTTTGGTTGTGGTTTACCTTGTCACAGTTACATTTTCTTGATTTTTCAAAGTTCATTTTGAATTTCTTTCATTGAAATGCAAGAGTTGGAATATTTCAGTAAATTTGTCGGTGGAAGATAGAAAAAGTAATACCAAACTTGTGAATATTTTCCCGGAAGATAAAAAGTTCTAGTTCAATTTAAATTTTCTCAACGAAGTGAAGAAAAGTTCAAGTTCTCTTCTGAATTTTACCAAAGAACACACTTCAATTCTAATTTCTCCAGAGAAAATAAAAATCTTCCACTTCAGTTCTTTATTTCACAAAGACATAAAGAAATTTAAAGTTCAATTCTAAATTTTTCGGTGGAAGATAGAAAAAGTAATACCATACTTGTGAATATTTTCCCGGAAGATAAAAAGTTTTAGTTCAATTTAAAATTTTCTCAACGAAGTGAAGAAAAGTTCAAGTTCTGTACTGAACTTTACCAAAGAACACAATTCAATTCTAATTTCTCCAGAGAAAACAAAAATCTTCCACTTAAGTTCTTTATTTCACAAAGACATAAAGAAATTTAAAGTTCAATTCTAAATTTTTCGGTGGAAGATAGAAAAAGTAATACCATACTTGTGAATATTTTCACGGAAGATTGAAACGGAAGATAAAAGTTCTAGTTCAATTTAAAATTTTCTCAACAAAGTGAAGAAAAGTTCATGTTCTCTACTGAATTTTACCAAAGAACACATTCAATTCTAATTTCTCCAGAGAAAATAAAAATCTTCCACTTAAGTTCTTTATTTCACAAAGACATAAAGAAATTTTAAGTTCAATTCTAAATTTTTCGGTGGAAGATAGAAAAAGTAATACCATACTTGTGAATATTTTCACGGAAGATAAAAAGTTCTAGTTCAATTTAAAATTTTATCAACGAAGTCAAGGAAAGTTCAAGTTCTCTTCTGAATTTTCTCAATGAAAAAGAAATTAGTCATTGATCATTTCTATTTTTCCAAATAATATAAAAATTTTCCACTTTAGTTCAGATCTGTCTCGAAGAGATGAAAAATTTAAAATACTGTTCTAAATTTTTCACTGAAGATAAAAAAGTTCAAGTTCTCTTCGGAATTTTACCAAAGAACACAATTCAATTCTAATTTCTCCAGAGAAAACAAAAATCTTCCACTTCAGTTCTTTATTTCACAAAGACATAAAGAAATTTAGAGTTCAATTCTAAATTTTTCGGTGGAAGATAGAAAAAGTAATACCATACTTGTGAATATTTTCACGGAAGATAAAAAGTTCTAGTTCAATTTTAAATTTTCTCAACGAAGTGAAGGAAAGTTCAAGTTCTATACTGAATTTTACCAAAGAACACAATTCAATTCTCATTTCTCCAGAGAAAACAAAAATCTTCCACTTAAGTTCTATATTTCACAAAGACATAAAGAAATTTAAAGTTCAATTCTAAATTTTTCGGGGGAAGATAGAAAAAGTAATACTACACTTGTGAATATTTTCACGGAAGATAAAAAGTTCTAGTTCAATTTTAAATTTTCGCAACGAAGTGAAGGAAAGTTCAAGTTCTCTACTGAATTTTACCAAAGAACACAATTCAATTCTAATTTATCCAGAGAAAATAAAAATCTTCCACTTAAGTTCTATATTTCACAAAGACATAAAGAAATTTAAAGTTCAATTCTAAATTTTTCGGTGGAAGATAGAAAAAGTAATACCATACTTGTGAATATTTTCCCGGAAGATAAAAAGTTCTAGTTCAATTTAAAATTTTCTCAACGAAGTGAAGAAAAGTTCAAGTTTTCTTCTGAATTTTACCAAAGAACACACTTCAATTCTAATTTCACCAGAAAAAATAAAAATCTTCCACTTCAGTTCTTTATTTCACAAAGACATAAAGAAATTTAAAGTTCAATTCTAAATTTTTCGGTGGAAGATAGAAAAAGTAATACCATACTTGCGAATATTTTCACGGAAGATAAAAAGTTCTAGTTCAATTTAAAATTTTCTCAACGAAGTGAAGAAAAGTTCAAGTTCTCTACTGAATTTTACCAAAGAACACAATTCAATTCTAATTTATCCAGAGAAAATAAAAATCTTCCACTTAAGTTCTTTATTTTACAAAGACATAAAGAAATTTAAAGTTCAATTCTAATTTTTTGGTGGAAGATAGAAAAAGTAATACAATACTTGTGAATATTTTCACGGAAGATAAAAAGTTCTAGTTCAATTTAAAATTTTCTCAGTGAAGTGAAGAAAAGTTCAAGTTCTTAATTTCTCCAGAGAAAACAAAAATCTTCCACTTCAGTTCTTTATTTCACAAAGACATAAAGAAATTTAAAGTTCAATTCTAAATTTTTCGGTGGAAGATAGAAAAAGTAATACCATACTTGTGAATATTTTCCCGGAAGATAAAAAGTTCTACTTCAATTTAAAATTTTCTCAACGAAGTGAAGAAAAGTTCAAGTTCTCTACTGAATTTTACCAAAGAACACACTTCAATTCTAATTTCTCTAGAGAAAACAAAAATCTTCCATAGTCTTTATTCACAAAGAATAAGTTAGTTCTCTTGAATTTTCCAAGAACACAATATTCTAATCACAGAGAAAATAAAATCTTCACAAGTCACAAGTCATAAGATTTAAAGTTCAATTATAAATTTTTCGGTGGAAGATAGAAAAAGTAATACCATACTTGTGAATATTTTCACGGAAGATAAAAAGTTCTAGTTCAATTTAAAATTTTCTCAACGAAGTGAAGAAAAGTTCAAGTTCTCTACTGAATTTTACCAAAGAACACAATTCAATTCTAATTTCACCAGAGAAAATAAAAATCTTCCACTTAAGTTCTTGATTTCACAAAGACATAAAGAAATTTAAAGTTCAATTCTAAATTTTTCGGTGGAAGATAGAAAAAGTAATACCATACTTGTGAATATTTTCCCGGAAGATAAAAAGTTCTAGTTCAATTTCTTCACTTCTCAACGAAGTGAAGAAAAATTCAAGTTCTCTTCTGAATTTTACCAAAGAACACAATTCAATTCTAATTTCACCAGAGAAAATAAAAATCTTCCACTTCAGTTCTTTATTTCACAAAGACATAAAGAAATTTAAAGTTCAATTCTAAATTTTTCGGTGGAAGATAGAAAAAGTAATACCATACTTGTGAATATTCTCTCGGAGAGATGAAAAATTTAAAATACTGTTCCAAATGTTTCACAGAAGATAAAAAAGTTCAAGTTCTCTTCGGAATTTTACCAAAGAACACAAATCAATTCTAATTGCTCCAGAGAAAATAAAAATCTTCCACTTCAGTTCTTTATTTCACAAAGACATAAAGAAATTTAAAGTTCAATTCTAAATTTTTCGGTGGAAGATAGAAAAAGTAATACCATACTTGTGAATATTTTCCCGGAAGATAAAAAGTTCTAGCTCAATTTAAAATTTTCTCAACGAAGTGAAGAAAAGTTCAAGTTCTCTTCTGAACTTTACCAAAGAACACACTTCAATTCTAATTTCTCCAGAGAAAACAAAATCTTCCACTTAAGTTCTTTATTTCAGAAAGACATAAAGAAATTTAAAGTTCAATTCTAAATTTTTCGGCGGGAGATAGAAAAATTAATACCATACTTGTGAATATTTTCACGGAAGATAAAAAGTTCTAGTTCAATTTAAAATTTTCTCAACGAAGTGAAGAAAAGTTCAAGTTCTCTACTGAATTTTACCAAAGAACACAATTCAATTCTAATTTCACCAGGGAAAATAAAAATCTTCCACTTAAGTTCTTTATTTCACAAAGTCATAAAGAAATTTAAAGTTCAATTCTAAATTTTTCGGTGGAAGATAGAAAAAGTAATACCACACTTGTGAATATTTTCCCGGAAGATAAAAAGTTCTAGTTCAATTTACAATTTTCTCAACGAAGTGAAGAAAAGTTCAAGTTCTCTTCTGAATTTTACTAAAGAACGCAATTCAATTCTAATTTCACCAGAGAAAATAAAAATCTTCCACTTCAGTTCTTTATTTCACAAGGACATAAAGAAATTTAAAGTTCAATTCTAAATTTTTCGGTGGAAGATAGAAAAAGTAATACCATACTTGTGAATATTTTCACGGAAGATAAAAAGTTCTAGTTCAATTTAAAATTTTCTCAACAAGTGAAGAAAAGTTCAAGTTCTCTTCTGAACTTTACCAAAGAACACACTTCAATTCTAATTTCTCCAGAGAAAATAAAAATCTTCCACTTCAGTTTTAAGTTCCCCAATGAAATAAAGAAATTTAAAGTTCTATTCTAAATTTTTAGATGAAAGATAGAAAAAGTAATACTATGATTGTGATTATTTTCCATGAAGATCAAAAGTTTCACTTTATTTATAATTTTTCTTAAATTCAGTTCTGATTTTTCTCAAAGAGATGAAAAATTTAAAGTTCTGTTCCAAATTTTTCATAGAAGATAGAAAAAGTTATACATTGATTGTGAATATTTAACATGAAGATAAGGAACTCAACTTTAATTCAGGATTTTCTCGAAGAAGTGCAAAATGTTCAAGTTCTCTTCTGAATTTTCTTAAAGAAGAGAAAAAAGTTAGCTCAATTCTGAATTTTACCAATGAAAATGAAAAAACCTTCCACTTCAGTTCATAGTTTCTCAAAGACATAAAAAATTTAAAGTTCAGTTCTAAAGTTTTCTGTAGAAGATAGGAAAAGTTATACTATGATTGTGTTTATTTTCCAGTGAAGATAAAAAGTTTCAATTTAATTCTAATTTTTCTTAAATTCAGTTCTGATTTTTCTCAATGAGATGAAAAATTTAAAGTTCTGTTCTAAATTTTTCACTAGAAGATAGAAAAAGTTATACATTGATTTTGAATCTTCGACATGAAGATAAGGTGCATCACTTTAATTCTGAGTTTTCTCGAAGAAGTGCAAAAATGTTCAAGTTCTCTTCTGAATTTTCTTAAAGAATTGAAAAAAGTTAGCTCAATTCTGAATTTTACCAATGAAAATGAAAAAAGCTTCCACTTCAGTTCTTAATTTCTCAAAGACATAAAAAATTCAAAGTTCTCTTCTAATTTTTCCAAGAAAATAAAAAGGTTCCACTTCAGTTCTGGTTCTTTCTCAAAGAGATGGAAAATTTAAAGTTCTATTCTAATTTTAAATTAAATTTTAGCTCCTTTGTTTTATGGATTTACCCCTCAAATTTTTAAATTATAAAATGAGTGACTCGTTCTATTATTAAAGACAATCATTCAAACTCGTTCATCTAACCTCCAAAACAATAGGTTAGGTTAGGTATAAATAAATATTAATAAATAAATAGAAACATTTCTACATGTTTAAGTTAGGTTAGGTTAGGTTAACTTATCATGAGCGCTCATGATAAGTTAACCTAACCTTTTCTGGCGAGTATGGTTAGGTTAGGTTAGGCTAGATTAAGTTAGGTTAGATTAGGTTAGGTTAAGTTAGGTTACCCTACGTACGCTTCACTTAGGTTAGCTTAGGTTAGGTGAGAGACAGGCAAAAAGTTAGGTGTATGATTAGGTTAGGTTAGGTTAGAATAAGTTAGGTTAGGTTAAGTTAGGTTAGGCTAGGTTAGTCTACGTACAGGTTAGGTTAGCTAGTAAACATTTCTCCATGTTTAACTTAGGTTAGGTTAGGTTAACTTATCATGAGCGCTCATGATAAGCTAACCTAGCCTAACTAAAGCATGGTACAAATCCGACATGGTTGGATTTTCCGGCGAGTATGGTTAGGTAAGGTTAGGCTAGATCAAGTTAGGTTAGGTTAGGTTAAGTTAGGTTAGGTTAGGTTAGCCTACGTACGTGCGCGTACGTAGGCTAACCTAACCTATCATAGATAAAAATACCAAATGATAAGTTTCCAACAACAAATACACGATATGAGAAGAAACCTAGCAAAGGAAGTAGGAAACAACAGACTTTCACACAAGTAAAATCATGAACCAGCACAAGTAAAAATAAAATAAAAATAAAATAGAAAATAAAAATCATAAGTTTCCAACAACACACAGATGACATGAAAAGAAACCTAGCAAAGGACGCAAGAAACAGCAGACTTTCACACAAATAAAATCATGAACCAGCATAAGTAAAAATACCAAATGATAAGTTTCCAACAACAAATACACGATATGAGAAGAAACCTAGCAAAGGAAGTAGGAAACATTAGACTTTCATACAAGTAAAATCATGAACCAGCATCAGTAAAAATACCAAATCATAAGTTTATAGAAATATAGCACAGGAAGCAAGAATCAGCAGCTTTCACATAAGTAAAATCATGAACCAGCATAAATAAAAATACCAAATCATGAGTTTCCAATAAAAAACACCTGACATGAGAAGAAACATAGCACAGGAAGCAAGAAACGAAGACTTTCACACAGGTAAAATCATGAACCAGTATATTCAAAAATACTAAATCATAAGTTTCCAAAAACACACAGACGACATGAGAAGAAACCTAGCACAGAAAGCATGAAACTGCAGACTTTCACACAAATAAAATCTTGAACCATCATAAATAAAAATACCAAATCATGAGTTTCAAAAAACACACAAACGACATGAGAAGAAACCTAGCAAAGGAAGCAAGAAACAACAGACTTTCATACAAGTAAAATCATGAACCAGCATCAGTAAAAATACCAAATCATAAGTTTCCAACAACACACACATGACATGAGAAGAAACCTAGCAAAGGAAGCAAGAAACAACAGACATTTACACAAGTAAAATCATGAACCAGCACAAATAAAAATACCAAATCATAAGTTTCCAACAACACACACATGACATGAGAAGAAACTTAGTACAGGAAGCAAGAAACGAAGACTTTCACACAAATAAAATCATGAACCAGCATAAGTAAAAATAGCAAATCATAAGTTTCCTACAACACACACACGACATGAGAAAAAACCTAGCAAAGGAAACAAGGAACAACAGACTTTCACAAAAATAAAATCATGAACCAGCACAAATTAAAATACCAAATCATAAGTTTCCAACAACACACACACACAACATGAGAAGAAACCTAGCAAAGGAAGCAAGAAATAACAGACATTTACACATGTAAAATCATGAACCAGCATAAGTAAAAATAACAAATCATGAGTTTCCAAAAACACACACATGACATGAGGAGAAACCTAGCAAAGAAAGCAAGAAACAGCAGACTTTCCAACAATCAAAATCATGAACCAGCATAAGTAAAAAAACCAAATCATAAGTTTCCATCAACACACACACGACATGAGAAGATACATAGCACAGGAAGCAAGAAACTGCAGACATTCACACAAATAAAATCTTGAGCCATCATAAATAAAAATACCAAATCATAAGTTTCCAACAACACACACACGACATGAGAAGAGACCTAGCGAATCAGCAGGAAACAATCGACTTCGACACAAGTAAAATCATGAGATGACAGAGAGGAAACCTAGCAAAGGACGCAAGAAACAGCAGACTTTCACACAAGTAAAATCATGAACCAGCATAAGTAAAAATACCAAATAATAAGTTTCCAACAACAAACACATGACATGAGAAGAAACCTAGCAAAGGAAGCAAGAAACAACAGACTTACACACAAATAAAATCATGAACCAGCACAAATAAAAATACCAAATCATAAGTTTCCAACAACACACACGACATGAGAAGAAACATAGCACAGGAAGCAAGAAACAGTAGACATTCACACAAATAAAATCTTGAACCATCATAAATAAAAATACCAAATCATAAGTTTCCAAGAACCCACACACGATATGAGAGGAAACATAGCAAAGGAAGTAAGAAACAGCAGACATTCACACAAATTAAATGTTGAACCAACATAAATAAAAATACCAAATCATAAGTTTCCAACAACACACACACGACATGAGAAGAAACCTAGCAAAGGAAGCAAGAAACAACAGACTTTCACACAAGTAAAATCATGAACCAGCAGAAGTAAAACTACCAAATAATAAGTTTCCAACAAGACACACACGACATGAGAAAAAACATAGCACAAGAAGCAAGAAACAGTAGACATTCACACAAATAAAATCTTGAACCATCATAAATAAAAATACCAAATCATAAGTTCCCAAAAACACACACACGATATGAGAAGAAACTTAGCACAGGAAGCAAGAACAACAGACTTTCACATAAGTAAAATCATGAACCAGCATAAGTAAACACACCAAATCATAAGTTTCCAACAACACACAAACACAACGTGAGAAGAAACCTAGCAAAGGAAGCAAGAAACAACAGAATTTCTCCCAAGTAAAATCATGAACCAGCACAAGTAAAAATATCAAATCATAAGTTTCCAACAACACACACACGTCATGAGAAGAAACCTAGCAAAGGAAGCAAGAAACAACAGACATTTACACAAGTAAAATCTTGAACCAGCATGAGTAAAAATACCAAATAATAAGTTTCCAACAAAACACACACGACATGAGAAGAAACCTAGCAAAGGAAGCAAGAAACAACAGACTTTCAAACAAGTAAAATCATGAACCAGCATAAGTAAAAATACCAAATCATAAGTTTTCAACAACCCACAAACGACATGAGAAGAAACATAGCAAAGGAAGTAAGAAACACCAGATATTCACACAAATTAAATCTCGAACCAGCACAAATAAAAATACCAAATCATAAGTTTCCAACAACACACACCCGACATGAGAAGAAACATAGCACAGGAAGCAAGAAACGAAGACTTTCACACAAGTAAAATCATGAACCAGCATAAGTAAAAATAGCAAATCATAAGTTTCCAACAACACACACACGACATGAGAAAAAACCTAGCAAAGGAAACAAGAAACAACAGACTTTCACAAAAATAAAATCATGAACCAGCACAAATAAAAATACCAAATCATAAGTTTCCAACAACACACACACGACATGAGAAGAAACCTAGCAAACGAAGCCAGAAATAACAGACATTTACACAAGTAAAATCATGAACCTGCATAAGTAAAAATAACAAATCATGAGTTTCCAAAAACACACATGACATGAGGAGAAACCTAGCAAAGAAAGCAAGAAACAGCAGACTTTCCAACAATCAAAATCATGAACCAGCATAAGTAAAAAAACCAAATCATAAGTTTCCATCAACACACACACGACATGAGAAGAAACATAGCACAGGAAGCAAGAAACTGCAGACATTCACACAAATAAAATCTTGAGCCATCATAAATAAAAATACCAAATCATAAGTTTCCAACAACACACACACGACATGAGAAGAAATATAGCACAGGAAGCAAGAAACAGCAGACTTTCACACAAGTAAAATCATGAACCAGCATAAATAAAAATACCAAATCATAAATTTCCAATAACAAACACCTGACATGAGAAGAAACATAGCACAGAAAGCAAGAAACAACAGACTTTCACACAAATAAAATCATGAACCAGCATAAGTAAAAATACCGAATCATAAGTTTCCAACAACACACACATGACATGAGAAGAAATATAGCACAGGAAGCAAGAAACAGCAGACTTTCACACAAGTAAAATCATGAACCAGCACAAATAAAAATACCAAATCATAAGTTTCCAATAACAAACACCTGACATGAGAAGAAACATAGCACAGAAAGCAAGAAACAACAGACTTTCACACAAATAAAATCATGAGCCATCATAAATAAAAATACCAAATCATAAGTTTCCAACAACACACACACGACATGAGAAGAAACCTAGCAAAGGAAGCAAGAAACAACAGACTTTCACACAGATAAAAATCATGAACCAGCATAAGTAAAAATACCAAATCATAAGTTTCCAATAACACATACACGACATGAGAAGAAACATAGCACAGGAAGCAAGAAACGAAGACTTTCAAACAAATAAAATCATGAACCAGCATAAGTAAAAACAGCAAATCATAAGTTTCCAACAACACACACACAACATGAGAAGAAACCTAGCAAAGGAAGCAAGAAACAGCAGACTTTCACACAGTAAAATCACAAACCAGTATAAGTAAAAATACCAAATCGTAAGTTTCTAAAAACACACACACGACATGAGAAGAAGCATAGCACAAGAAGCAAGAAACAGTAGACATTCACACAAATAAAATCTTGAACCATCATAAATAAAAATACCAAATCATAAGTTTCCAACAACCCACACTAGACATGAGAAGAAACATAGCAAAGGAAGTAAGAAACATCAGACATTCACAAAAATTAAATGTTGAACCAACATAAATAAAAATACCAAATCATAAGTTTCCAACAACACACACACGACATGAGAAAAAACCTAGCAAAGGAAGCAAGAAACAACAGACTTTCACACAAGTAAAATCATGAAACAGCAGAAGTAAAACTACCAAATAATAAGTTTCCAACAAGACACACACGACACGAGAAAAAACATAGCACAAGAAGCAAGAAACAGTAGACATTCACACAAATAAAATCTTGAACCATCATAAATAAAAATACCAAATCATAAGTTCCCAAAAACACACACACGATATGAGAAGAAACTTAGCACAGGAAGAAAGAACAACAGACTTTCACATAAGTAAAATCATGAACCAGCATAAGTAAACACACCAAATCATAAGTTTCCAACAACACACAAACACAACGTGAGAAGACACCTAGCAAAGGAAGCAAGAAACAACAGACTTTCTCCTAAGTAAAATCATGAACCAGCACAAGTGAAAATATCAAATCATAAGTTTCCAACAACACACACACGTCATGAGAAGAAACCTAGCAAAGGAAGCAAGAAACAACAGACATTTACACAAGTAAAATCTTGAACCAGCAGAAGTAAAAATACCAAATAATAAGTTTCCAACAAGACACACACGACATGAGAAGAAACATAGCACAGGAAGCAAGAAACAACAGACTTTCACACAAGTAAATTCATGAACCAGCATAAGTAAAAATACCAAATTATAAGTTTTCAACAACCCACAAACGACATGAGAAGAAACATAGCAAAGGAAGTAAGAAACACCAGATATTCACACATATTAAATCTCGAACCAGAACAAATAAAAATACCAAATCATAAGTTTCCAACAACACACACATGACATGAGAAGAAACTTAGCACAGGAAGCAAGAAACGAAGACTTTCACACAAATAAAATCATGAACCAAAATAAGTAAAAATAGCAAATCAGAAGTTTCCAACAACACACACACGACATGAGAAAAAACCTAGCAAAGGAAACAAGAAACAACAGACTTTCACAAAAATAAAATCATGAACCAGCACAAATAAAAATACCAAATCATAAGTTTCCAACAACACACACACGACATGAGAAGAAACCTAGCAAAGGAAGCAAGAAACAACAGACTTTCACACAAGTAAAATCATGAACCAGCATAAGTAAAATAACAAATCATGAGTTTCCAAAAACACACACATGACATGAGGAGAAACCTAGCAAAGAAAGCAAGAAACAGCATACTTTCCAACAATCAAAATCATGAACCAGCATAAGTAAAAATACCAAATCATAAGTTTCCATCAACACACACACGACATGAGAAGAAACATAGCACAGGAAGCAAGAAACTGCAGACATTCACACAAATAAAATCTTGAGCCATCATAAATAAAAATACCAAATCATGAGTTTCCAACAACACACACACGACATGAGAAGAGACCTAGCGAAGGAAGCAAGAAACAACAGACTTCCACACAAGTAAAATCATGAGATGACAGAGAGGAAACCTAGCAAAGGACGCAAGAAACAGCAGACTTTCACACAAGTAAAATCATGAACCAGCATAAGTAAAAATACCAAATAATAAGTTTCCAACAACAAACACATGACATGAGAAGAAACCTAACAAAGGAAGCAAGAAACAACAGACTTACACACAAATAAAATCATGAACCAGCACAAATAAAAATACCAAATCATAAGTTTCCAACAACACACACGACATGAGAAGAAATATAGCACAGGAAGCAAGAAACAGCAGACTTTCACACAAGGAAAATCATGAACCAGCATAAATAAAAATACCAAATAATAAGTTTCCAATAACAAACACCTGACATGAGAAGAAACATAGCACAGAAAGCAAGAAACAACTGACTTTCACACAAATAAAATCATGAACCAGCATAAGTAAAAATACCGAATCATAAGTTTCCAACAACACACACATGACAGAAGAAGAAACCTAGCAAAGGAAGCAAGAAACAACAGACTTTCACACAAGTAAAATCATGAACCAGCATAAGTAAAAATACCAAATCATAAGTTTCCAACAACACACACACAACGTGAGAAGAAACCTAGCACAGGAAGCAAGAAGCGAAGACTTTCAAACAAATAAAATCATGAACCAGCATAAGTAAAAATACCAAATCATAAGTTTCCAACAACACACACACAACATGAGAAGAAACCTAGCAAAGGAAGCAAGAAACAGCTGACTTTCACACAAGTAAAATCACAAACCAGTATAAGTAAAAGTACCAAATCGTAAGTTTCCAAAAACAACACACGACATGAGAAGAAACATAGCACAAGAAGCAAGAAACAGTAGACATTCACACAAATAAAATTATGAACCATCATAAATAAAAATACCAAATCATAAGTTTCCAACAACCCACACACGACATGAGAAGAAACATAGCAAAGGAAGTAAGAAACATCAGACATTCACACAAATTAAATGTTGAACCAACATAAATAAAAATACCAAATCATAAGTTTCCAACAACACACACATGACATGAGAAGAAACCTAGCAAAGGAAGCAAGAAACAACAGACTTTCACAAAAGTAAAATCATGAACCAGCAGAAGTAAAACTACCAAATAATAAGTTTCCAACAAGACACAAACGACATGAGAAAAAACATAGCACAAGAAGCAAGAAACAGTAGACATTCATACAAATAAAATTATGAACCATCATAAATAAAAATACCAAATCATAAGTTCCCAAAAACACACACACGATATGAGAAGAAACTTAGCACAGGAAGCAAGAACAACAGACTTTCACATAAGTAAAATCATGAACCAGCATAAGTAAACACACCAAATCATAAGTTTCCAACAACACACAAACACAACGTGAGAAGAAACCTAGCAAAGGAAGCAAGAAACAACAGAATTTCTCCCAAGTAAAATCATGAACCAGCACAAGTAAAAATATCAAATTATAAGTTTCCAACAACACACACACGTCATGAGAAGAAACCTAGCAAAGGAAGCAAGAAACAACAGACATTTACACAAGTAAAATCTTGAACCAGCATAAGTAAAAATACCAAATAATAAGTTTCCAACAAAACACACACGACATGAGAAGAAACCTAGCAAAGGAAGCAAGAAACAACAGACTTTCACACAAGTAAAATCATGAACCAGCATAAGTAAAAATACCAAATCATAAGTTTTCAACAACCCACAAACGACATGAGAAGAAACATAGCAAAGGAAGTAAGAAACACCAGATATTCACACAAATTAAATCTCGAACCAACATAAATAAAAATACCAAATCATAAGTTTCCAACAACACACACACGACATGAGAAGAAACATAGCACAGGAAGCAAGAAACTGCAGACATTCACACAAATAAAATCTTGAACCATCATAAATAAAAATACCAAATCATAAGTTTCGAACAACACACACACGACATGAGAAGAAGCCTAGCAAAGGAAGCAAGAAACAATAGACTTTCACACAAGTAAAATCATGAACCAGCATAAGTAAAAATAACAAATCATGAGTTTCCAAAAACACACACATGACATGAGAAGAAACCTAGCAAAGGAAGCCAGAAACAACATACTTTCACACAAGTAAAATCATGAGCCAGCAGAAGTAAAACTACCAAATCATAAGTTTCCAACAAGACACAGACGACATGAGAAGAAACCTAGCACAGGAAGCAAGAAACAGCAGACATTCACACAAATAAAATCTTGAACCATCATAAATAAAAATACCAAATCATAAGTTTCCAACAACACACACACGACATGAGAAGAAACCTAGCAAAGGAAGCAAGAAACAACAGACTTTAAAACAAGTAAAATCATGAACCAGCACAACTAAAAATAAAATAAAAATAAAATAGAAAATAAAAATCATAAGTTTCCAACAACACACAGACGACGTGAAAGAAACCTAGCAAAGGACGCAAGAAACAGCAGACTTTCACACAAGTAAAATCACGAACCAGCATAAAAAACTACCAAATCATCTATTTACAGCAACACACACACGACATGAGAAGAAACCTAGCAAAGGAAGCAACAAACAACAGACATTCACACAAGTAAAATCATGAACCAGCATAAGTAAAAATACCAAATCATAAGTTTCCAACAACACACACACGACATGAGAAGAAACCTAGCAAAGGAAGCAAGAAACAACAGACTTTCACACAAGTAAAATCATGAACCAGCATAAGTAAAAATATCAAATCATAAGTTTCCAACAACACACAGACGATACGAGAAGAAACATAGCAAAGGAAGTAAGAAACACCAGATATTCACACAAATTAAATCTCGAACCAGCACAAATAAAAATACCAAATCATAAGTTTCCAACAACACACACACGACATGAGAAGAAACTTAGCACAGGAAGCAAGAAACGAAGACTTTCACACAAATAAAATCATGAACCAGCATAAGTAAAAATAGCAAATCATAAGTTTCCAACAACACACACACGACATGAGAAAAAACCTAGCAAAGGAAACAAGAAACAACAGACTTTCACAAAAATAAAATCATGAACCAGCACAAATAAAAATACCAAATCATAAGTTTCCAACAACACACACACGACATGAGAAGAAACCTAGCAAAGGAAGCCAGAAATAACAGACATTTACACAAGTAAAATCATGAACCAGCATAAGTAAAAATAACAAATCATGAGTTTCCAAAAACACACATGACATGAGGAGAAACCTAGCAAAGAAAGCAAGAAACAGCAGACTTTCCAACAATCAAAATCATGAACCAGCATAAGTAAAAAAAACAAATCATAAGTTTCCATCAACACACACACGACATGAGAAGAAACATAGCACAGGAAGCAAGAAACTGCAGACTTTCACACAAATAAAATCTTGAGCCATCATAAATAAAAATACCAAATCATAAGTTTCCAACAACAAACACCTGACATGAGAAGAAACATAGCACAGAAAGCAAGAAACAACAGACTTTCACACAAATAAAATCATGAACCAGCATAAATAAAAATACCTAGAAGAAAACCTAGCAAAGGAAGCAAGAAACAACAGACTTTCACACAAGTAAAATCATGAACCAGCATAAGTAAAAATACCAAATCATAAGTTTTCAACAACCCACAAAGGACATGAGAAGAAACATAGCAAAGGAAGTAAGAAACACCAGATATTCACACAAATTAAATCTCGAACCAGCACAAATAAAAATACCAAATAATAAGTTTCCAACAACACACACACGACATGAGAAGAAGCCTAGCAAAGGAAGCAAGAAACAACAGACATTCACACAAGTAAAATCATGGACCAGCATAAGTAAAAATACCAAATCATAAGTTTCTAACAACACACACCCGGCATGAGAAGAAACATAGCACAGGAAGCAAGAAACGAAGACTTTCACACAAGTAAAATCATGAACCAGCATATTTAAAAATACCAAATCATAAGTTTCCAACCACAAACAGACGACATGAGAAGAAACCTAGCACAGAAAGGAAGAAACAGCACACTTTCACACAAATAAGATCTTGAACCATCATAAATAAAAACCAAATCATAAGTTTCCAACAACACACAGACGACATGAAAATAAACCTAGCACAGGAAGAAAGAAACAGCTGACATTCACACAAATAAAATCTTGAACCATCATAAATAAAAATACCAAATCATAAGTTTCGAACAACACACACACGACATGAGAAGAAGCCTAGCAAAGGAAGTAAGAAACAACAGACTTTCACACAAGTAAAATCATGAACCAGCACAAGTAAAAATAACAAATCATAAGTTACCAACAACACACACACGACATGAGAAGAAACCTAGCAAAGGAAGCCAGAAACAACATACTTTCACACAAGTAAAATCATGAGCCAGCAGAAGTAAAACTACCAAATCATAAGTTTCCAACAAGACACAGACGACATGAGAAGAAACCTAGCACAGGAAGCAAGAAACAGCAGACATTCACACAAATAAAATCTTGAACCATCATAAATAAAAATACCAAATCATAAGTTTCCAACAACACACACACGACATGAGAAGAAACCTAGCAAAGGAAGCAAGAAACAACAGACTTTAAAACAAGTAAAATCATGAACCAGCACAACTAAAAATAAAATAAAAATAAAATAGAAAATAAAAATCATAAGTTTCCAACAACACACAGACGACGTGAAAAGAAACCTAGCAAAGGACGCAAGAAACAGCAGACTTTCACACAAGTAAAATCACGAACCAGCATAAAAAAACTACCAAATCATCTATTTACTGCAACACACACACGACATGAGAAGAAACCTAGCAAAGGAAGCAAGAAACAGCAGACTTTCACACAAGTAAAATCATGAACCAGCATAAGTAAAAATACCAAATCATAAGTTTCCAACAACACACACACGACATGAGAAGAAACATAGCAAAGGAAGCAAGAAACAACAGACTTTCACACAAGTAAAATCATGAACCAGCATAAGTAAAAATAACAAATCATAACTTTCCAACAACACACAGACGATACGAGAAGAAACATAGCAAAGGAAGTAAGAAACACCAGATATTCACACAAATTAAATCTCGAACCAGCACAAATAAAAATACCAAATCATAAGTTTCCAACAACACACACACGACATGAGAAGAAACTTAGCACAGGAAGCAAGAAACGAAGACTTTCACACAAATAAAATCATGAACCAGCATAAGTAAAAATAGCAAATCATAAGTTTCCAACAACACACACACGACATGAGAAGAAACCTAGCAAAGGAAGCAAGAAACAACAGACTTTCACAAAAATAAAATCATGAACCAGCACAAATAAAAATACCAAATCATAAGTTTCCAACAACACACACACGACATGAGAAGAAACCTAGCAAACGAAGCAAGAAATAACAGACATTTACACAAGTAAAATCATGAACCAGCATAAGTAAAAATAACAAATCATGAGTTTCCAAAAACACACATGACATGAGGAGAAACCTAGCAAAGAAAGCAAGAAACAGCAGACTTTCCAACAATCAAAATCATGAACCAGCATAAGTAAAAAAACCAAATCATAAGTTTCCATCAACACACACACGACATGAGAAGAAACATAGCACAGGAAGCAAGAAACTGCAGACTTTCACACAAATAAAATCTTGAGCCATCATAAATAAAAATACCAAATCATGAGTTTCCAACAACACACACACGACATGAGAAGAAATATAGCACAGGAAGCAAGAAACAGCAGACTTTCACACAAGTAAAATCATGAACCAGCATAAATAAAAATACCAAATCATAAGTTTCCAATAACAAACACCTGACATGAGAAGAAACATAGCACAGAAAGCAAGAAACAACAGACTTTCACACAAATAAAATCATGAACCAGCATAAGTAAAAATACCAAATCATAAGTTTCCAACAACACACACACACGACATGAAAAGAAATATAGCACAGGAAGCAAGAAACAGCAGACTTTCACACAATTAAAATCATGAACCAGCATAAATATAAATACCAAATCATAAGTTTCCAATAACAAACACCTGACATGAGAAGAAACATAGCACAGAAAGCAAGAAACAACAGACGTTCACACAAATAAAATCATGAGCCATCATAAATAAAAATACCAAATCATAAGTTTCCAACAACACACACACGACATGAGAAGAAACCTAGCAAAGGAAGCAAGAAACAACAGACTTTCACACAGATAAAAATCATGAACCAGCATAAGTAAAAATACCAAATCATAAGTTTCCAACAACACACACACGACATGAGAAGAAACATAGCACAGGAAGCAAGAAACGAAGACTTTCAAACAAATAAAATCATGAACCAGCATAAGTAAAAACAGCAAATCATAAGTTTCCAACAACACACACACAACATGAGAAGAAACCTAGCAAAGGAAGCAAGAAACAGCAGACTTTCACACAGTAAAATCACAAACCAGTATAAGTAAAAATACCAAATCGTAAGTTTCTAAAAACACACACACGACATGAGAAGAAACATAGCACAAGAAGCAAGAAACAGTAGACATTCACACAAATAAAATCTTGAACCATCATAAATAAAAACACCAAATCATAAGTTTCCAACAACCCACACACGACATGAGAAGAAACACAGCAAAGGAAGTAAGAAACATCAGAAATTCACAAAAATTAAATGTTGAACCAACATAAATAAAAATACCAAATCATAAGTTTCCAACAACACACACACGTCATGAGAAGAAACCTAGCAAAGGAAGCAAGAAACAACAGACTTTCACACAAGTAAAATCATGAACCATTATAAGTAAAAATACCAAATAATAAGTTTCCAACAACACACACACGACATGAGAAAAAACATAGCACAAGAAGCAAGAAACAGTAGACATTCACACAAATAAAATCTTGAACCATCATAAATAAAAATACCAAATCATAAGTTCCCAAAAACACACACACGATATGAGAAGAAACTTAGCACAGGAATAAAGAACAACAGACTTTCACATAAGTAAAATCATGAACCAGCATAAGTAAACACACCAAATCATAAGTTTCCAACAACACACAAACACAACGTGAGAAGAAACCTAGCAAAGGAAGCAAGAAACAACAGACTTTCTCCTAAGTAAAATCATGAACCAGCACAAGTGAAAATATCAAATCATAAGTTTCCAACAACACACACACGTCATGAGAAGAAACCTAGCAAAGGAAGCAAGAAACAACAGACATTTACACAAGTAAAATCTTGAACCAGCATAAGTAAAAATACCAAATAATAAGTTTCCAACAAAACACACACGACATAAGAAGAAACCTAGCAAAGGAAGCAAGAAACAACAGACTTTCACACAAGTAAATTCATGAACCAGCATAAGTAAAAATACCAAATTATAAGTTTTCAACAACCCACAAACGACATGAGAAGAAACATAGCAAAGGAAGTAAGAAACACCAGATATTCACACATATTAAATCTCGAACCAGCACAAATAAAAATACCAAATCATAAGTTTCCAACAACACACACATGACATGAGAAGAAACTTAGCACAGGAAGCAAGAAACGAAGACTTTCACACAAATAAAATCATGAACCAACATAAGTAAAAATAGCAAATCAGAAGTTTCCAACAACACACACACGACATGAGAAAAAACCTAGCAAAGGAAACAAGAAACAACAGACTTTCACAAAAATAAAATCATGAACCAGCACAAGTAAAAATATCAAATCATAAGTTTCCAACAACACACACACGACATGAGAAGAAACCTAGCAAAGGAAGCAAGAAATAACAGACATTTACACAAGTAAAATCATGAACCAGCATAAGTAAAAATAACAAATCATGAGTTTCCAAAAACACACACATGACATGAGGAGAAACCTAGCAAAGAAAGCAAGAAACAGCAGACTTTCCAACAATCAAAATCATGAACCAGCATAAGTAAAAATACCAAATCATAAGTTTCCATCAACACACACACGACATGAGAAGAAACATAGCACAGGAAGCAAGAAACTGCAGACATTCACACAAATAAAATCTTGAGCCATCATAAATAAATATACCAAATCATGAGTTTCCAACAACGCACACACGACATGAGAAGAAACCTAGTGAAGGAAGCAAGAAACAATCGACTTCCACACAAGTAAAATCATGAGATGACAGAGAGGAAACCTAGCAAAGGACGCAAGAAACAGCAGACTTTCACACAAGTAAAATCATGAACCAGCATAAGTAAAAATACCAAATAATAAGTTTCCAACAACAAACACATGACATGAGAAGAAACTTAACAAAGGAAGCAAGAAACAACAGACTTACACACAAATAAAATCATGAACCAGCACAAATAGAAATACCAAATCATAAGTTTCCAACAACACACACGACATGAGAAGAAATATAGCACAGGAAGCAAGAAATAGCAGACTTTCACACAAGGAAAATCATGAACCAGCATAAATAAAAATACCAAATAATAAGTTTCCAATAACAAACACCTGACATGAGAAGAAACATAGCACAGAAAGCAAGAAACAACAGACTTTCACACAAATAAAATCATGAACCAGCATAAGTAAAAATACCGAATCATAAGTTTCCAACAACACACACATGACATGAGAAGAAACCTAACAAAGGAAGCAAGAAACAACAGACTTACACACAAATAAAATCATGAACCAGCACAAATAAAAATACCAAATCATAAGTTTCCAACAACACACACACAACATGAGAAGAAACATAGCACAGGAAGCAAGAAGCGAAGACTTTCAAACAAATAAAATCATGAACCAGCATAAGTAAAAACAGCAAATCATAAGTTTCCAACAACACACACACAACATGAGAAGAAACCTAGCAAAGGAAGCAAGAAACAGCAGACTTTCACACAAGTAAAATCACAAACCAGTATAAGTAAAAATACCAAATCGTAAGTTTCCAAAAACACACACACGACATGAGAAGAAACATAGCACAAGAAGCAAGAAACAGTGGACATTCACACAAATAAAATCTTGAACCATCATAAATAAAAATACCAAATCATAAGTTCCCAAAAACACACACACGATATGAGAAGAAACTTAGCAAAGGAAGTAAGAAAAAGCAGACATTCACACAAATAAAATCTTGAACCATCATAAATAAAAATACCAAATCATAAGTTTCCAACAACCCACACACGACATGAGAAGAAACCTAGCAAAGGAAGCAAGAAACAACAGACTTTCACAAAAGTAAAATCATGAACCAGCAGAAGTAAAACTACCAAATAATAAGTTTCCAACAAGACACAAACGACATGAGAAAAAACATAGCACAAGAAGCAAGAAACATTAGACATTCAAACAAATAAAATTATGAACCATCATAAATAAAAATACCAAATCATAAGTTCCCAAAAAACACACACACGATATGAGAAGAAACTTAGCACAGGAAGCAAGAACAACAGACTTTCACATAAGTAAAATCATGAACCAGCATAAGTAAACACACCAAATCATAAGTTTCCAACAACATACAAACACAACGTGAGAAGAAACCTAGCAAAGGAAGCAAGAAACAACAGACTTTCTCCCAAGTAAAATCATGAACCAGCACAAGTAAAAATATCAAATCATAAGTTTCCAACAACACACACACGTCACGAGAAGAAACCTAGCAAAGGAAGCAAGAAACAACAGACATTTACACAAGTAAAATCTTGAACCAGCATAAGTAAAAATACCAAATAATAAGTTTCTAACAAAACACACACGACATGAGAAGAAACCTAGCAAAGGAAGCAAGAAACAACAGACTTTCACACAAGTAAAATCATGAACCAGCATAAGTAAAAATACCAAATCATAAGTTTTCAACAACCCACAAAGGACATGAGAAGAAACATAGCAAAGGAAGTAAGAAACACCAGATATTCACACAAATTAAATCTCGAACCAACATAAATAAAAATACCAAATAATAAGTTTCCAACAACACACACACGACATGAGAAGAAGCCTAGCAAAGGAAGCAAGAAACAACAGACATTCACACAAGTAAAATCATGGACCAGCACAAGTAAAAATACCAAATCATAAGTTTCTAACAGCACACACCCGGCATGAGAAGAAACATAGCACAGGAAGCAAGAAACGAAGACTTTCACACAAGTAAAATCATGAACCAGCATATTTAAAAATACCAAATCATAAGTTTCCAACCACAAACAGACGACATGAGAAGAAACCTAGCACAGAAAGGAAGAAACAGCACACTTTCACACAAATAAGATCTTGAACCATCATAAATAAAAACCAAATCATAAGTTTCCAACAACACACAGACGACATGAGAATAAACCTAGCACAGGAAGCAAGAAACAGCTGACATTAACACAAATAAAATCTTGAACCATCATAAATAAAAATACCAAATCATAAGTTTCGAACAACACACACACGACATGAGAAGAAGCCTAGCAAAGGAAGCAAGAAACAACAGACTTTCACACAAGTAAAATCATGAACCAGCACAAGTAAAAATAACAAATCATAAGTTACCAACAACACACACACGACATGAGAAGAAACCTAGCAAAGGAAGCCAGAAACAACATACTTTCACACAAGTAAAATCATGAGCCAGCAGAAGTAAAACTACCAAATCATAAGTTTCCAACCACAAACAGACGACATGAGAAGAAACCTAGCACAGGAAGCAAGAAACAGCAGACATTCACACAAATAAAATCTTGAACCATCATAAATAAAAATCAAATCATAAGTTTCCAACAACACACACACGACATGAGAAGAAACCTAGCAAAGGAAGCAAGAAACAACAGACTTTAAAACAAGTAAAATCATGAACCAGCACAACTAAAAATAAAATAAAAATAAAATAGAAAATAAAAATCATAAGTTTCCAACAACACACAGACGACGTGAAAAGAAACCTAGCAAAGGACGCAAGAAACAAAAGACTTTCACACAAGTAAAATCACGAACCAGCATAAAAAACTACCAAATCATCTATTTACAGCAACACACACACGACATGAGAAGAAACCTAGCAAAGGAAGCAACAAACAACAGACATTCACACAAGTAAAATCATGAACCAGCATAAGTAAAAATACCAAATCATAAGTTTCCAACAACACATACACGACATGAGAAGAAACCTAGCAAAGGAAGCAAGAAACAACAGACTTTCACACAAGTAAAATCATGAACCAGCATAAGTAAAAATAACAAATCATAAGTTTCAAACAACACACAGACGATACGAGAAGGAACCTAGCACAGGAAGCAAGAAACAGCAGACATTCTCACAAATAAAATCTTGAACCATCAAAAATAAAAATACCAAATCATAAGTTTCCAACATCACAAACACGACATGAGAAGAAACCTACCAAAGGAAGCAAGAAACAACAGACTTTCATACAAGTAAAATCATGAACCATCAAAAGTAATTATACTAAATCATAAGTTTCCAACAACACAAAGACGACATGAGAAGAAACCTAGCAAAGGACGCAAGAAACAGCAGACTTTCAAACAAGTAAAATCATGAACCAGCATAAGTAAAAATACCAAATCATAAGTTTCCAACAACAAACACACGACATGAGAAGAAACGTAGCAAAGGAAGCAAAACAAACTTCCACACAAGTAAAATCATGAACTAGCACAAGTAAAAATACCACATCATAAGTTTCCAACAACACACACACGACAGTAAGCACAGAAATCAAGTACAGCAGACTTTCACATAAATAAAATCTTGAACCATCATAAATAAAAATACCAAATCATGAGTTTCCAAAAACACACACGACATGAGAATATTCCTAGCAATGGAAGCAAGAAACAACAACACACACACGACATGAGAAGAAACTTAGCACAGGAAGCAAGAAACAGCAGAATTTCACATAAGTGAAATCATGAACCAGCATAATTAAAAATACCAAATCATAAGTTTCCAACAACACATATACGACATGAGAAGAAACATAGCACAGAAAGCAAGAAACAGCAGACTTTCACACAAATAAAATCATGAACCAGAATGAGTAAAAATACCAAATCATAAGTTTCCAACAACACACACATGACATTAGAAGAAACCTAGCAAAGGAAGCAAGAAACAACAGACTTTCACACAAGTAAAATCATGAACCAGCATAAGTAAAAATACCAAATCATAAGTTTCCAACAACACACACATGACATTAGAAGAAACCTAGCAAAGGAAGCAAGAAACAACAGACTTTCACACAAGTAAAATCATGAACCAGCATAAGTAAAAATACCAAATCATAAGTTTCCAACAACACACACACGACATGAGAAGAAACCTAGCAAAGGAAGCAAGAAACAACAGACGTTCACACAAGTAAAATCATGAATCAGCATAAGTAAAAATACCAAATCATAAGTTTCCAACAACAAACACACGACATGAGAAGAAACCTAGCAAAGGAAGCAAGAAACAACCGACTTTCACACAAGTAAAATCATGAACCTGCACAAGTAAAAATACTAAATCATAAGTTTCCAACAACACAGAGATGACATGAGAGGAAAACTTGCAAAGGACGCAAGAAACAACAGACTTTCACACAAGTAAAATCATGAACCAGCATAAGTAAAAATACCAAATCATAAGTTTCCAACAACAAACACGCGACATGAGAAGAAACCTAGCAAAGGAAGCAAGAAACAACAGACTTTCACACAAGTAAAATCATGAACCAGCACAAGTAAAAATACCAAATCATAAGTTTCCAACAACACACACACGGCATGAGAAGAAACATAGCACAGGAAGCAAGAAACGAAGACTTTCACACAAGTAAAATCATGAACCAGCAAATTTGAAAATACCAAATCATAAGTTTCCAACAACAAACAGACGACATGAGAAGAGACCTAGCACAGAAAGCAAGAAACAGCAGACTTTCTTACATATAAGATCTTGAACCATCATAAATAAAAAACCAAATTATAAGTTTTCAAAAACACACATACAACATCAGAAGAAACCTAGCAAAGGAAGCAAGAAACAACAGACTTTCACACAAGTAAAATCAAGAACTAGCATAAGAAAAATATCAAATCATAAGTTTCCAACAACACAAACACGACATGAGAAGAAACTTAGCACAGGAAGCAAGAAACTGCAGACATTCACACAAATAAAATCTTCAACCATCATAAATAAAAATACCAAATCATAAGTTTCCAAGAACACACAAACGGCATGAGAAGAAACCTAGCAATTGAAGCAAGAAATAACAGACTTTCACACATGTAAAATCATGAACCAGCACCAGTAAAAATACCAAATCATAAATTTCCAACAACAAACAGATGACATGAGATGAAACCTAGCAAAGGACGCAAGAAACAGCAGACTTTCACACAAGTAAAATCATGAACCCGCAAAAGTAAAAATACCCAATCATAAGTTTACAACAACAAACACACGACATGAGAAGAATCCTAGCAAAGAAAGCAAGAAACAACAGACTTTCACACAAGTAAAATCATGAACCAACATATTTAAAAATACCAAATAATAAGTTTCCAACCACAATTAGACGAAATGAGAGTTTCCAACAACACACACATGACATGAGAAGAAACCTAGCAAAGGAAGCCAGAAACAACAGACTTTCACACAAGTAAAATCATGAACCAGCATAAGTAAAAATACCAAATCATAAGTTTCCAACAACACACACACGACATGAGAAGAAACATAGCACAGGAAGCAAGAAACGAAGACTTTCAAACAAATAAAATCATGAACCAGCATAAGTAAAAACAGCAAATCATAAGTTTCCAACAACACACACACAACATGAGGAAAAACCTAGCAAAGGAAACAAGAAACAACAGACTTTCACAAAAATAAAATCATGAACCAGCACAATTAAAAATACCAAATCATAAGCTTTCAACAACACACACGGCATGAAAAGAAACATTGCACAGGAAGCAAGAAACGAAGACTTTCATACAAGTAAAACATGAACCAGTATATTTAAAAATACAAAATCATAAGTTTCCAACAACACACAGACGACATGAGAAGAAACCTAGCAAAGGAAGCAAGAAACAACAGACTTTCACAAAAGTAAAATCAAGAACTAGCATAAGTAAAATATCAAATCATAAGTTTCCAACAACACAAACACGACATAAGAAGACACATAGCACAGGAAGCAAGAAACAGCAGTCTGAATTTTTTCCAAGAAAAGAGAAAAAGTTTCACTTTAGTTTCGACTTTTCTCATTACGACAAATCTCACCTTATAGCCTCCTTACTACCTCAACTATTCATAGTTCAACCATTTAAGATGTACAATAAAGAGTCCTAGTCACATACGGCAAAGGATATTTGCACTTTTCGTTTATCCTAGACAAAATTGCTAAATTAAGATTTCCTTTTTTCTGCCTTCAAACTATTTCTATGCAAAATTATTCAAAGTACAGAGGACAGTGAAATTAAAATATGATTGTTTGAACCAGTGAAGTAGAAACTAACAACACAATTCAAATATAAAAAAAACTGGATGAATCAGGATGTCAATCTTTAGTGTAAGTAGCTTTCCTCCGAAGCTTTCCTTTTTCCACCTTCAAACTAATCCTAAGTAGAATGATTCAAAGTTCAAAGGGCAGTGAAATTAAAATATAATTTTATGAGTCTTTTAAGTAGAAACTAACAATAACATTAAAATATTAAAAAAGCAAGAAAAATCAGGAAGGCAATACTTAATGAAAGAAGCTTTCTTCCAAACCTTTCCTTCTTCCTGCCTTCAAATTATTCCTATGCAGAATGATTCAAAGTGTTGAGGACATCAAAATTAAAATATGATTGTGTGAACCAGTTAAGTAGAAACTAACAACACAATTAAATCATTAAAAAATTAGAAGGAATCCGGATGTCAATCTTTAGTGAAATTAGCTGACTTCTGAAGCTCTCCTTCTTTCTACCTTCAAATGTGTCCTATGCAGAATGATTCAAAGTAGCAAGGACAGTGAAATTAAAATATGATTTTATAAGCCGGTTAAGTGGAAACTAACAAAAACATTCAAATATTAAAAAATCAACAAAAATCAGGAAGCCAATCTTTAATGAAAGAGGCTTTCTTCTAAAGCTTTCCTTCAGTCTTTCTTCAGACTATTCCTATGCAGAATGATTCAAAGTATTAAGGACAGTGAAATTAAAATATGAATGTTTGAACCAGTTAAGTAAGAACTAACAACACAATTCAAATATAAAAAAATTAGAAAGAATCAGGATGTCAATCATTAGTGAAAGTATCTGTCCTCTGAAGCCTTCCTTCTTTCTACCTTTGAACTATTCCTATGCAGAATGTTTCAAAGTAGCAAGGACAGTGAAATTAAAATATAATTGTATGTGCTGATTAAGTAGAAACTAACAAAAGCATTCAAATATTAAAAGAAAAATCTTGAAGCCAATCTTTAATGAAAGATTCTTTCTTCTAAAGCTTTCCTTCTTTCTGCCTTCAAACTATTTCTATGCAGAATGATTCAAAGTACCAAGGACAGTGAAATTAAAATATGATTGTTTGAACCAGTTAATTAGTAACTAACAACACAACTCAAATATTAAAAAAATTGAAAGAATCAGAATTTCAATCTTTATTGAAAAAAAGCTGTCCTCTGAAGCTTTCCTTCTTTCTACCTTCAAACTATTCTTATGCAGAATGACTCAAAGTACCAAGAACAGTTAAATTAAAATATAATTGTATGAGCTGGTTAAGTATAAACAAACAAAAATTAAGAAAATCATGAAACCAACCTTTAATGAAAGAAGATTTCTTCCAAACCTTTCCTTCTTTCTGCCTTCAAACTATTCCTATGCAGAATGATTTAAAGTACCAAGGACAGTGAAATTAAAATATAATTTTCAGATATTTTCTTGATAAAACGAGTGGTTTGTTAGTAGTAGCAATAGTATTTCCTTGTTTTTTTTCTTAAACAATTTATTCTATACATTAAATATTTTCAGAGTAAAAATTGGATATGACTCGAAATGGGATAATGATTATTTTGCAATTAAAATACTGAAAAATTAGAAAGAATCAGGATGTCAATCCTTGGTGAAAAAAGCTGTCTTCTGAAGCTTTCTATCTTTCTACCTTCAAAATATTCCTATGCAGAATGATTCAAAGTACTAAGGACAGTGAAATTAAAATATAACTGTTTGAACCGGTCAAGTGGAAACTAACAACACAATTCAAATATTGAAAAATTCGAAAGAATCAGAAATGTCAATCCCTAGTGAAAGACCTTTGAACATTTCCTTCTTTCTACCTTAAAAATATTCCTATGCAACATGATTAAAAGTACCAAAGACAGTGAAAACAAAATATGATTGTTTGAACCAGCTAAGTAGAAACTAACAACACATTTCAAATATTAAAACCCAGAGTGACCTTCGGTTGCGTGATCATGTAGTGAATTGTTAGTAGTAATAGTGTTTTCGTGTTTTTGCAAGCCATTCATACTATACCTTAAATATTCCCACATATTTTCTTGATAAAATGTCCCTGAGCGACCTCAGGTTGCTTGGTCGTGTAGTGAGTTGTTATTAGTAGTAGCAGCAGTATTTTCAATTTTTTTGCAAGGCATTCATACTATACCTTAAACATTTTCATATATTTTCTTGATAAAACGAGTTGGTTGATAGTAGTAGTAAAAGTATTTTCGTGTTATTTTGTAAACCATTTATTCTATACCTTAAACATTTTCAGATATTTTCTTGATAAAACGTACCTTTGCTTCTCTCAGATGGCTTTGAACTATAGTGAGTTGTTAGTAATAGTTGTATTTTACATTTTTTTTGGCAAGGTATTCATACTATACCTTAAACACTTTCAGATATTTTCTTGATAAAACGTGTATGTGTTGACCTCAGGTGGCTTTATGTTACAGCGACTTGTCAGTAGTAGTTCTATTTTCATGTTTTTCGCAAGCCATTTGTACTATATTTTACACATTTTCAGATATTTTCTTGATAAAACGAGTGGGTTGTTAGTAGTAGTAACAGTATTTTCGTGTTTGTTGTTAACCATTTATTCCATACCTTAAACATTTCTTGATAAAACGTAGCTGTATTGTAAACATTATTTTCTTGATAAATCGTAGCTGTATTGGCCTCAGGTGGCCTTGTATTGCAGCTAGCTGTTAGTAGTAGTAGTATTTTCATGTTTTTGCATGCCATTCATACTATAATCTACAAATTTTCTAATGTGGTTTTTCTAAGGTGGCTTATTAGTGCATTAAGTTATTAGTGCTGGTAGTATTATCATGTTTTCGAAAGCCCTTCATACTATACCTTAGATATTTGAGGTAATTTCTTGATAAAATACATCTGTATTGACCTCAGTTGGCATTATGTTACAGTGAGTTGTTAGTAGTAGTTCTATTTTCATATTTTTTTTGCAAACCCTTGGTACTATACCTTATACATTTTCAGATATTTTCTTGATAAAATGAGTGGTTTGTTTTTTTCTTTAACAATTTATTTTTTCAAAAATATTTCATATTTTTCGCAAACCTTTAGCACTATACCTTATACATTTTCAGATATTTTCTTGATAAAACGAGTGGTTTGTTAGTAGTAGTAATAGTATTTTCGTGTTTTTTCTTAAACAATTTATTTTATACCTTAAATATTTTCAGAGTAAAAGTTGGGTATGACTCGACATGGGATAATGGTTATTTTGCTGGTTATGATCTAAGAGAAGAGAATAACTCTAGTGTCAACAGAGAACATGATGAATTATTTTATGGTACAGATTCAAAATATCCAAGGCTGCTCAATGATATAAATAATTTATAATAGTGTATGTAACATATTTTTATGTTAATATTCTACATGTCCTTATTTCAATTTGTATGCGTTACTTTGTTATATTTCCATTTTTTAGGATACACTAGCAACTCAAACCTTTAGAGTGTTTATTAAAAAAAAGTCAGGGATGTAAGAAATGGTATATTCGCACATAGATACTACTAGCCGATTCATGAGTCTATTAATAGATGACTGAGTATCAAAAGTTAAATAAAAGGACTTTTGTATAGGACAAATTCAACTACACAGGTAATGAAAGTAGACGAGAACATAAAAGCTTTGAAAAACTTTTGTCACTAAAAGTAAACAAATACATCTTGACCCTACATTAAAGTTTTCACTTTACTTCGAGTTTAAACGCAATAATAACCTAAATAAACCGATTTAATATTCTCCATAAACAGATAGCTAAGTTTCATCTCATTACGCCATGCCTCACCCGTTAGCCTCCTTACTATCTCAACCATACATAGTTATTTGATAATGTTAAATAAAAAAGTGTCAAAATTGAACGTTGAATTCATTCGTCCATCCAACTCTCAAAAGATGGAGTCTGATGACATTCTGATAACTTTTTTCTTACATTTTATATCTCTTAATGGAGCCGCTATATTGAAAATTGGTACTACTGGTACTACCTACTTTCAATATGGCTACCTAAAAAAGTTCCTTTCGCTTTATACGTAACACCTGAAACTTTTGCCTTAAACGTAAGACCTAAAATGTCATGGAATTTCTAAATGTTCCTTTGTTTTGGCAACCGTGCACTGACACATTTAAAATTCCTAAGAAACGCTAGTAAATATGATAAATTCTGGAAGAATTAATTTATCTCTCACTCTAGAGAAAACCATAATCTGCGCTTTAACATTTTCTATGTGCACGTAAGAATCTAATACTCTTCCTTCGGCCCAGTGATATATTGATTTTTCTCTCATAGACATGAGTCTAAATGAAACCTTATTAAGAATTTCTGTCTTATTACATGTAAATCTAATCTAGTTCCTTATATTAGTTGTTGTTGCTTTGAGTGGTTGCTAAGACCTCCTGGGGCTATTGCTTAAGTCTATGCTAAAATTCTTAGAAGTATAGGTCTGACATCACTCCCTTCCGGGCCATATACACACTGTCTACTCCGGTATTTAAGTAGGGCCATTAATTTGTGAAAATGTCGCCACTAAAAACCAGAATAAAATATATTTTGAGTAAAGAGCTATAAATTAGTTTTGAGCCCCTGATACTCCCTATTATTTGACTCCCTCTTTATGCATAAAAACGCAATTCTTATCAATTCCCTTTTATCAAACGCTATCAAAATTCCCTTTTTGAGTTTCGATTACAAGTGATCTGAGTCGCTCCTTAATTACAGTTTAACACTATGAACTGTTTTATAAAACCTATTGGGCCAATGTCCTGTTTGTTAATTAATCCTGTAGCAAACCAGAGTTGTTGAAGCACGATTCATGCTATTAGAGTTTAGTATTTCTGAGTCCAGTTGAAATGTGCACCATTTTAGAAAATTCTCTTTTTGGGGGAAGCTTTTGGTTCCTTTACGTGTACGTAAAAGACAGAAATACCCTTACAGGCGTCTTCGTTTCTTCGATATATTTGCTTATTTGGCTATTCAGCGTAAGCAGCAAATTTATGGCAAATCCAGCGAAGAATTTTTATTTTGAAACGATTTTTGGGTCTCATTACAAAAATGACGTTCATCGCAAAAACATAAGTAATTCCCAAAAAAGGATTTTCGTTATTAATTAGGAAAAATTGAATTCAGAGAGCAATTTATTTTCACCGTTATAACTGTTAAGGTTAGGTTAGCATCTTAAGAAATTTTCTACCTACAGAAACTCACAAAAAATATATTTAAAAAAAGCGATTGTAAAAGTTAAACGATAATTTTTGTACATAAATTTCTGCGTGTTCATTTTGCAGACAAAAAGCTCAACTTATTTCAAAGGAAAAATATATTTACTTATTTTTATATTATCTTTTTATATTCAAAATTCAATTAATATTCCCGTTTTTCTGCTATAATTCAAATATATGAATTAAACTTGTACTGAACATATAACTTTCAATGGTCCTATAGTCAAATTTAAAATGAATTTCAAGAAACTTCCAACTACTGTAGAAGTTCAAACCAAGGGCACCCATAGACTGAATTCTAGTGGGGGGGGGGCTTACCTGGTCTAAACGGCACTTCCACTACCGTATATTTGAAATCTCAAGACAAAATGTCATAGCTGCCTAAGTAAAGAGCGATGTGGGTACAATATATTGTTCTTTTCAAACCAGGGCACTTCTGGTTTAAAAAGAACAATTTAAAAAGAAAAACATGTCATAGGAACTTCAAAAGAGCTCATGAAGGGGAACCAACTCCCCCTCCCCCACGTCAATCACTTCTCCAAACACATCCAATCAAAATTTTGAGATAGCCATTTTGTTCAGTTTAGTTTTAAGGTCCGGAAATTATGACTTTGAGAATGACAACCCCCCCCCCCCCCAACCACAACCATCAGGGCAAGGGTTGTAAGTTATGCCCTATGGGGATATAAGTTTTTTTAAAGAAAGGGTGGTCATAGAGACCTCACAGAAGGATCATTTGATTGGTAATACAAATTTCTACTGGCCTTTTAACAGTTAAAAGTGATTGGAGGTCATGCAGTCCCTCCCCATACACCAAGCGTTTCCCAAAACACATTCAATCATAATTTTTGAGATATTCATTTTGTTCAGTGTAGTTGAAAGGTCCAGAAATTATTTCTTTGAGGATCCCCCCCCCATATAGCCCTCAGGTCAAGGATTGTAAGTTATGCCCGGGGTCATATAAGGTTTTCATAGAAATGTTGGTCATATTAATTTCAAAGAGGCCTCATTGGAGTGGTAATCAGAAGTTATAGTGCTCTTTTTAAGAGTCAATGTGATAAGAAGGCAAATAGCCGCCCCACACAAACAGACACACACACACACACATCTTATTTTCCAGAGACGCACCCGATAGAAATATTAAGATTGCCATTTTTTGTCATAAAACTTTGAAAAGGGCTCAGTCGGTTGGTAATTGAAAGAGCTAGTGCCTTTTTTATAGTCAAAAGTGATTGTAGGGCAACCAACCAACCCCCCCCCCCACACCCATTATTTTCCCAAACACTTCCAGTCAAAATTTCGAGATGGTTATTTTTTTGACGTAGTTTAAAAGTCCAGAAATCATGTCTTTGAGGATGAGCCCCTCACAGTCCTCAGGGCAAGGGTTGTAAAGCATACCCAAGGGCATTTAAGGTTTTTATGGAATCGGTGGTCGTATAAATTTTGGAGGGGGTTCATTGGATTGGAAATCGGAAGTTGAAGAGCCATTTTTAGTAGTCAAATTTATCGGAGGGCACCTATACCGCCCCCCCTCCACGTCATACTTTCCCAAAATGTATCCTATAGAAATTTTAAGTTAGCCATTGGTTCAAAAATAGTCCAAAGATCTCATAATACGGCCTTTGGGGTTGACACAACCCCCCAAAGTATGGGGATAAGGGTTGTAAGTTATGCCCCGGGGTTTGTAAGGTTTTTATAAAGAAGTGGTCTTGTACACTTTAGAGGAGGCTCATTTGATTGGAAATGTGTACTTCTAGTTCCATTTTAAAAGTAAAGCGTGATGGAGAGAAAATAGCCCCCATCTCCTTGATATCCCTTTTTTGCCAAACACATTCGATTGAAATTGTGAGACACCCATTTTGTAGCCGACACTCCAAGAGAAAATAACAATGTCATCAGTAATCAAATATAAGAAATATTTAGGCGGACGTTGAACTAAATCAAAACAAACTATGAGCATGTGAACTTTCAAAAAGGTGACAAAGCAATGTCTCGAGAACAATTTATATTATTAAGTTAGATCTTTAGGAGTAAGTTGTGGGGATTTTGAACTAGCCAGAAGGCACTATGTGTATACTTTAGTACTACAACTACAGTTACTGTAACTAATGACGCTTAGAGCATTAAAATGAAACTTCTAGGAAGTGTTTAGAGGGCGTTTCAATTAAACGAAAAAACTGTAGACATGCAGGTTTTCGAAAAGTCATATAAGCAATATCATAGGCAGCAACACTCTATAATAGCTAGAAATATGATTGAAATATTTAAAGAAGCTAATTCGATTCAAAATTATAAGTTCTAGGATCCTTTCTAAGAGTAGAAAGAGATTTGAGGGCAATCAGCCCGTGTCTCAAGCCGATTTATTTCCCAAACACATCTAGTCAAAATTTTGAGACAGCTATTTTGTTCAGCGAAGTAGAACGGTCCAGCAACTATGTCTTTAGGGATATTGGGCATATCAAACCCCCACAATTACGCCAAACTATGCATTCTTATAGAAAAAAACGAAAAGATATAAAATATTTTTTTTTTCATGAAAATGACTTTGTCAATAAAAAACGAACAGAAATTCACAAAAAAAAACTTTTTTCACAAAACAACCTTTTCAAAGAAAAGTAAAGAGCTCGATAGTAGTAAGGGTGTATAAGATTGAAAATATACATGCACTTTCACAAGCCTGAGGCATGGATATGTGTGTGTATTTTCAAGTAATTGGGTTACCAGGGGCAGTTAGCTATTACTATGAACCCTACATGGCTTGGCAGACAGGTTTTCTATTATGAGACTCATTTTTTGGCGGTCAAACTCATGGATACATGTTTATTTATTTTTTTTTTTTAAACTGATATTTTTTCAATGAAGCCGATAACACTTTGCAGAAACCCGTGAATGTAGGACTGAAAGTCCCTTCGTAGTATATCTGAATCCAATTACTAATCAAGTTAGTGTGACCGCCATTTTTTGATCTGGTTAGGTGGGTATAATCTGGTTTTGGTTCGTTATTGTGAGAGGGTTACTCAATTTACATCTTAGTGTTAACTGGGCGATGACTTAGTCTAATTGCGTAGGTACTAAAGGAACATTTGAAGGTGGAGAAAAAAAAGGGCTAATTAGTGATTGGATAATTTTAACAAGAAATGACTGAAAAGTGTTTTGGAGGAGATGGGATGAATGTGTACTGTATAATACACAAGTGATGATTTGCACAGTGTTGTCAATTTTAAATAGTTTAGAAATAAAAAAAAATTAACAAGAAATGGCTGAAAAGTGTTTTGAGGGAGTTGAGTTGCACGAGGGATGACTTGCACGAGGGTTCAGTTACATGCGGATTCAGTTACACGGGGATTAGTTAAATGGGGTCGAGTTGCACGAGGATTCAGTAGCACGGAGGTTCAGTTGTACGGGGTTTCGGTTATACAGGGGTTCAGTTACATGGGGGGTTCAGTTGCACGGGGGGGGGGGTATCTGCTATAAAAAACACTTCATTCTAAACAAATACGAACATTTTGAAAAGCAGACAAAAAATTGGACACTATAATCAGAATTATTTGATTAACATTTAAAAAGGGGTAATGAGATATGTGATCTGTATAATACACAAGTGATGTTTGATAAGTATTGTTAATTTAAAATAGGATCTAACGTTCCCTTCGTTCCCCCATTTCTGAGGGCAGGGAGGGGAGGGGTCAATTTTGGAGGGAAAACATCTGCATCAAGGGGAAGGCTCAGAGACCCTTCGTTCCCACATTTCCGAGGGCAGGGGAGGGGGAGAAGGTGATAGTATTCCAATACAATAATTCAAGCATAATAGAATTTATGCTCCTAGTGGAAGCTCGTAAAACCCTTCCCCCTCCCCGCGCTAGGATTATTGCCTGGCTGTACCTCTAAATACAAAGAATTAAGGTGATAGTATTCCGATACAATAAGTCAAGTATACTAGAATTTATGCTCCTAGTGGAAGCTCGTAAAACCCTTCCCCCTCCCCGCGCTAGGGTTATTGCCTGGCTGTGACAATGGATATTACCTCTAAATACAGAGAATTAAGGTGTTTATTCTGTGTGATTTTTTCTTTACTTGGTGGACTCGTAAAACCCTTCCCCCTCCCCGCGCTAGGATTATTGCCTGGCTGTGACAATGGATATTATCTCTAAATACAGAGAATTAAGGTGATAGTATTCCGATACAATAAGTCAAGTATAATAGAATTTATGCTCCTAGTGGAAGCTCGTAAAACCCTTCCCCCTCCCCACGCTAGGATTATTGCCTGGCTGTGACAATGGATATTATCTCTAAATACAGAGAATTAAGGTGATAGTATTCCGATACAATAAGTCAAGTATAATAGAATTTATGCTCCTAGTGGAAGCTCGTAAAACCCTTCCCCTCCCCACGCTAGGATTATTGCCTGGCTGTGACAATGGTTATTACCTCTAAATACAGAGAATTAAGGTGATAGTATTCCGATACAATAAGTCAAGTATAATAGAATTGATGCTCCTAGTGGAAACTCGTAAAACCCTTCCCCCTCCACGTGCTAGGGTTATTGCCTGGCTGTGACAATGGATATTATCTCTAAATACAGAGAATTAAGGTGATAGTATTCCGATACAATAAGTCAAGTATAATAGAATTTATGCTCCTAGTGGAAGCTCGTAAAACCCTTCCCCTCCCCGCGCTAGGATTATTGCCTAGCTGTGACAATGGATATTACCTCTAAATACAGAGAATTAAGGTGATAGTATACCGATACAATAATTCAAGCATAATAGAATTGACGCTCCTAGTGGAAACTCGTAAAACCCTTCCCCCTCCCCGCGCTAGGATTATTGCCTGGCTGTGACAATGGATATTATCTCTAAATACAGAGAATTAAGGTGATAGTATTCCGATACAATAAGTCAAATATAATAGAATTCATGCTCCTAGTGGAAGCTCGTAAAACCCTTCCCCCTCCCCGCGCTAGGATTATTGCCTAGCTGTGACAATGGATATTACCTCTAAATACAGAGAATTAAGGTGATAGTATTCCGATACAATAAGTCAAGTATAATAGAATTCATGCTCCTAGTGGAAGCTCGTAAAACCCTTCCCCCTCCCCGCGCTAGGATTATTGCCTAGCTGTGACAATGGATATTACCTCTAAATACAGAGAATTAAGGTGATAGTATTCCGATACAATAAGTCAAGTATACTAGAATTTATGCTCCTAGTGGAAGCTCGTAAAACCCTTCCCCCTCCCCGCGCTAGGATTATTGCCTAGCTATGACAATGGATATTACCTCTAAATACAGAGAATTAAGGTGATAGTATTCCGATACAATAAGTCAAGTATAATAGAATTGATGCTCCTAGTGGAAGCTCGTAAAACCCTTCCCACTCCCAGCGCTAGGATTATTGCCTAGCTGTGACAATGGATATTACCTCTAAATACAGAGAATTATGGTGATAGTATTCCGATACAATAAGTCAAGTATACTAGAATTGATGCTCCTACTGGAAGCTCGTAAAACCCTTCCCCCTCCCCGCGCTAGGATTATTGCCTAGCTGTGACAATGGATATTACCTCTAAATACAGAGAATTAAGGTGATAGTATTCCGATACAATAAGTCAAGTATACTAGAATTTATGCTCCTAGTGGAAGCTCGTAAAACCCTTCCCCCTCCCCGCGCTAGGATTATTGCCTAGCTATGACAATGGATATTACTTCTAAATACAGAGAATTAAGGTGATAGTATTCCGATACAATAAGTCAAGTATAATAGAATTGATGCTCCTAGTGGAAGCTCGTAAAACCCTTCCCCCTGTAAAATCTGAGCTAATAAGGGTTTTTGACTGTAAACTCTAGTTTGTTGAAAGAAAATTATGGAAAATCCAATTCTCTGGTTCAAATTTGAAACTTAAGTCCTTTTTTGGATTGAAAAATAAAACTATATCCGTAAAATCTGAACTAATAATTCAATATTTTTTTCATAAAAACAAACTATTTTTTTTAAACTTCGAAATTTTTCAACTTTATTTATTTTTTTCTTTTTGTATCTATCTTAAAATGTCAAAGTATGCTTACGGTTCTAACAATTGCGCTCTATGATTGGTCAGAGACACGATGTGGCTTTCCCACTGGTATTCTATGACCGCTTATCGTCACTACCTAGTCTACTGCATGTATTAAATCAGTATTTTTTACACAGTGGAACGATAAACACATAAGTCATATCTTTTAAAAAAGAAAGTGAAGATGGAACATTTTAATAGAGTGTGTTCACATAACAAGGTTATTGTAGCATTGAATGCCGACAAGGAGAAGTATTTAAACTATGAAACAAGTACAAGTGGTAGCACTATTGGAAATGTATGCATGCATTGTCATGACAGTAAGGAATTAAATTTCTTTGGGATACCGAAAAAATTCAACTCTTATGATGGTGGTTATGCGAGATTGAGATCTCCAGAGATGATTGCACTCAAAGAGAATGCTAACATAAAAATAATTGTTGATGATAGAGGACAACTCCTTGCTACTGCTGCAGGTAACACATTACCTACGGATACATCCAATCATCAGCTTCGGGTATTAGCATTCAACGGAAGGCTAATAAAAGAAAGGCCTACTCTGCTACTAATATCGTAAACCATATCTTGTTTACGTGCCGAAACTGCTACCTGTGTAAAAATAATGTGTTAATATACAGTGAAATTGCAAGAAAAATAAAAATGGCATTGTCAAAAACTATCACTACGGAATATAAAGATGAAACGATGAAGAACAAAGCACCAGCAAACATTACTGGCATTGATCAAACAGTCAATGAATCAAATAATAGCAAAGATGAAAAGCATATTGAGCCTGTTCATGAGACACCAGTAAAAATTGTGTATAATTCAAAATGGAATAATGATTATTCTACTGATTACGAACTAAGAGACGACAATAACTACAATATCAAGAGAGAACATGGTGAACTATTTTATGGAACAGATTCAACATGTCCAAAGTTAATCATCGATATTAATAATGTATCATAATATATTTTTGTCTTAATATTCTACATAGCATTATTTCATTAAAAATATTACATTGTTACGTGTTCATTATTTTTTAGAGTAAGCTAGCGTATCAAGCGTTTAGAATGTATACTAAAACATGGGAGATGTAGGAAAAGGAATTTGCGTACATCTATTGTCAGACACACTATTTCCGTAAAATCTGAGCTATTCAGGGAATTTGACCGTAAACTCTAGTTTTTTTTGTAAGAAAATTCTGGAAATACAATTATCTGGTTGAAACGCGAATTTTAAGTCTATATTTGGATCGAAAAATAAAACTATTTCCGTAAAATCTGAGCTAATAAGGCTTTTTCGACCGTGAACTCTAGTTTCTTGTAAGAAAATTATGTAAAATACATTTTTGTACGTATCTTAAAATGACAAAATATCATTCTTGAATTCACCTCTTGGATACACAATACAGAAATTATAAAAAAAATTGTAATACTTCCCCCCAAACTCAAATTTCCCAAAATTCTACTATAGAAGCTTTTAAAATATTTCTAAAGCACTAATAGATAGAGTGCTAAAACATCAGAATCGACTTCAGAGGACACGTTACATCACGGGAAGAGGTTTTGAAAATCCCCCTTCCCCCCAAACTCGAAATTTTCCAAAATTCTACTTTAGAAGCTTTTAAAATATTTCTAAAGCACTAGTTAATAGAGTGCTAAAAACATCAGAATCGACTTCAGAGAACATGTTACATCACGGGAAGAGGTTTTGAAAATCCCCTTCCCCCCAAACTCAAAATTCTCCCAAATTCTACTTTAGAAGCTTTTAAAATATTTCTAAAGCACTAATAGATACAGTGCTAAAAACATCAGAATCGACTTCAGAGGACACGTAATATCACGGGAAGAGGTTTTGAAAATCACCCTTCCCCCCAAACTCAAAATTTTCCAAAATTTTACTTTAGAAGCTTGTTTGTGTCTCTTTGGGCTTTTTGTGTCTCTCTTCGGACTGTGTGTATGTCTCTACAAATGTAGAAAAACCCGTTTGGGTGAGTTGAAATAAAAAAAATTAACAAGAAATGACTGAAAAGTGTTATTCATTGGTTCAAATGTAGAAAAAACTCGTGTGAGTGAGTTGAAATAAAAATTTTTTTTAACAAGAAATGACTGAAAAGTGTTTTGGAGGAGATGGCTTGATTGACAGAAGGATGTATTAGCGAAGTTTTAGTGGAGGGGGACAATGTCTTCAAAGTCAAGGCTATAAGAAAAAAAAGTTCCGAATATTTTTGTCGGTTTGTAGTTTACGCACTAATATCAATATCAGTAATGATTCATTTGAATTTCTCCAAGTTGATCAAATTGGTCTCTAAACGGTTCATGATAAAAAAAATAGTTTGGGACAAGAAAAAAAATAAAATAATGTCATGAAATCATTTTCAACACTCAGAGAAGTTTTTTTTGTGTGTAAGTTTTTATGTGTGTATGTGTAAGTTGTGTGTGTGTGTGTGTTTAAGTTTTTTTTGTGTGTGTAAGTTTTTTTTTGTGTGTGTGTGTAATTTTTTTTTGTGTGTGTGTGTGAGAGTTCTTATGTGTGTGTGTAAGTTTTTTTTTGTGTGTGTGTAAGTTTTTTTTGTGTGTGTGTGTGTGTAAGTTTTTGTGTGTGTGTAAGTTTTTGTGTGCGTGTAAATTTCTGTGTGTGTGTGTAAGTTTTTGTGGGTGTGTAAGTTTTTGTGTTTGTGTAAGTTTTTGTGTGTGTGTGTGTGTAAGTTCTCGGATATGTTGAATAAAATATGCAAAGTCGACATAGCTTTATTTCATTTTTTTAAGGTTAATTTAGATGAGGTTACGTGCGCGCACGTAACCTCGTCTAAATTAACCTTAAAAAAATGAAATAAAGCTATGTCGACTTTGCATATTTTATTCAACATATCCGAGAACTTACACACACACACACACACAAAACTTACACAAACAAAAAACTTACACACCCACAAAACTTACACACACACAGAAATTTACACGCACACAAAAACTTACACACACATAAAAACTTACACACACACACAAAAACTTACACACACACACAAAAAAAAACTTACACACACGAAAAAAAAACTTACACAAACACATAAAAACTCACACACACACACACACACACAAAAAAAAATTTACACACACACAAAAAAAAACTTACACACACAAAAAAAAACTTACACACACACACACACACAACTTGCACATACACACATAAAAACTTACACACACAAAAAAAAACTTTTCTGAGTGTTGAAAATGATTTCATGACATTATTTTATTTTTTTTTCTTGTCCCAAACAATTTTTTTTATCATGAACCGTTTAGAGACCAATTTGATCAACTTGGAGAAAATTCAAATAGAATCATTACTGATATTGATATTAGTGCATAAACTACAAACCGACAAAATTATTCGGAGCTTTTTTTTCTTATAGCCTTGACTTTGAAGACATTGTCCCCCTCCACTATAACTTCGCTAATACATCCTTCTGTCAATCAAGCCATCTCCTCCAAAACACTTTTCAGTCATTTCTTGTTAAAAAAAATTTTTATTTCAACTTCCTCACACGGGTTTTTTCGATATTTGAACCAAAGAATAACACTTTTCAGTCATTTCTTGTTAATTTTTTTTTATTTCAACTCACCCACACGGGTTTTTCTACATTTGTAGAGACATACACACAGTCCGAAGAGAGACACAAAAAGCCCAAAGAGACACACACAAGCTTCTAAAGTAAAATTTTGGAAAATTTTGAGTTTGGGGGGAAGGGTGACTTTCAAAACCTCTTCCCGTGATATAACGTGTCCTCTGAAGTCGATCCTGATGTTTTTAGCACTGTATCTATTAGTGCTTTAGAAATATTTTAAAAGCTTCTAAAGTCGAATTTTGGAAAATTTTGAGTTTGGCGGGAAGGGGGATTTTCAAAACCTCTTCCCGTGATATAACATGTTCTCTGAAGTCGATTCTGATGTTTTTAGCACTCTATCTACTAGTGCTTTAGAAATATTTTAAAAGCTTCTAAAGTAGAATTTTGGAAAATTTTGAGTTTGGGGGGAAGGGGGATTTTCAAAACCTCTTCCTGTGATATAACGTGTCCTCTGAAGTCGATTCTGATGTTTTAGCACTCTATCTATTAGTGCTTTAGAAATATTTTAAAAGCTTCTATAGTAGAATTTTGGAAAATTTGAGTTTGGGGGGAAGTATTACAATTTTTTTTTTTAATTTCTGTATTGTGTATCCAAGAGGTGAATTCAAGAATGATATTTTGTCATTTTAAGATACGTACAAAAATGTATTTTACATAATTTTCTTACAAGAAACTAGAGTTTACGGTCGAAAAAGCCTTATTAGCTCAGATTTTACGGAAATAGTTTTATTTTTCGATCCAAAAATAGACTTAAGTTCCGCATTTGAACCAGATAATTGTATTTCCATAATTTTCTTACAAAAAAAACTAGAGTTTACGGTCAAAAACCCTTAATAGCTCAGATTTTACGGAAATAGTGTGTCTGACAATAGATGTACGCAAATTCCTTTTCCTACATCTCCCATGTTTTAGTATACATTCTAAACGCTTGATACGCTAGCTTACTCTAAAAAATAATGAACACGTAACAATGTAATATTTTTAATGAAATAATGCTATGTAGAATATTAATACAAAAATATATTATGATACATTATTAATATCAATGATTAACTTTGGACATTTTGAATCTGTTCCATAAAACAGTTCACCATGTTCTCTCTTGATATTGTAGTTATTGTCGTCTCTTAGTTCGTAATCAGTAGAATAATCATTATTCCATTTTGAATCATACACAATTTTTACTGGTGTCTCATGAACGGGCTCAATATGCTTTTCATCTTTGCTATTATTTGATTCATTGGCTGTTTGATCAATGCCAGTAATGTTTGCTGGTGCTTTGTTCTTCATCGTTTCATCTTTATATTCCGTAGTGATATTTTTTGACAAGGCCATTTTTATTTTTCTTGCAATTTCACTGTCTATTAACACATTATTTTTACACAGGTAGCAGTTTCGGCACGTAAACAAGATATGGTTTACGATATTAGTAGCAGAGTAGGCCTTTCTTTTATTAGCCTTCCGTTGAATGCTAATACCCGAAAGCTGATGATTGGATGTATCCGTAGGTAATGTGTTACCTGCAGCAGTAGCAAGGAGTTGTCCTCTATCATCAACAATTATTTTTATGTTAGCATTCTCTTTGAGTGCAATCATCTCTGGAGATCTCAATCTCGCATAACCACCATCATAAGAGTTGAATTTTTTCGGTATCCCAAAGAAATTTAATTTCTTACTGTCATGACAATGCATGCATACATTTCCAATAGTGCTACCACTTGTACTTGTTTCATAGTTTAAATACTTCTCCTTGTCGGCATTCAATGCTACAATAACCTTGTTATGTGAACACACTCTATTAAAATGTTCCATCTTCACATTCTTTTTTAAAAGATATGACTTATGTGTTTATCGTTCCACTGTGTAAAAAATACTGATTTAATACATGCAGTAGACTAGGTAGTGACGATAAGCGGTCATAGAATACCAGTGGGAAAGCCACATCGTGTCTCTGACCAATCATAGAGCGCAATTGTTAGAACCGTAAGCATACTTTGACATTTTAAGATAGATACAAAAAGAAAAAAATAAATAAAGTTGAAAAATTTTGAAGTTTAAAAAAAAAAAGTTTGTTTTTATGAAAAAAATATTGAATTATTAGTTCAGATTTTACGGATATAGTTTTATTTTTCAATCCAAAAAAGGACTTAAGTTTCACATTTGAACCAGAGATTGTTTCCATAATTTTCTTTCAACAAACTAGAGTTTACAGTTAAAAACCCTTATTAGCTCAGATTTTACAGGGGGAAGGGTTTTACGAGCTTCCACTAGGAGCATAAATTCTAGTATACTTGACTTATTGTATCGGAATACTATCACCTTAATTCTCTGTATTTAGAGGTAATATCCATTGTCACAGCTAGGCAATAATCCTAGCGCGGGGAGTGGGAAGGGTTTTACGAGCTTCCACTAGGAGCATCAATTCTATTATACTTGACTTATTGTATCGGAATACTATCACCTTAATTCTCTGTATTTAGAAGTAATATCCATTGTCATAGCTAGGCAATAATCCTAGCGCGGGGAGGGGGAAGGGTTTTACGAGCTTCCACTAGGAGCATAAATTCTAGTATACTTGACTTATTGTATCGGAATACTATCACCTTAATTCTCTGTATTTAGAGGTAATATCCATTGTCACAGCTAGGCAATAATCCTAGCGCGGGGAGGGGGAAGGGTTTTACGAGCTTCCAGTAGGAGCATCAATTCTAGTATACTTGACTTATTGTATCGGAATACTATCACCATAATTCTCTGTATTTAGAGGTAATATCCATTGTCACAGCTAGGCAATAATCCTAGCGCTGGGAGTGGGAAGGGTTTTACGAGCTTCCACTAGGAGCATCAATTCTATTATACTTGACTTATTGTATCGGAATACTATCACCTTAATTCTCTGTATTTAGAGGTAATAACCATTGTCATAGCTAGGCAATAATCCTAGCGCGGGGAGGGGGAAGGGTTTTACGAGCTTCCACTAGGAGCATAAATTCTAGTATACTTGACTTATTGTATCGGAATACTATCACCTTAATTCTCTGTATTTAGAGGTAATATCCATTGTCACAGCTAGGCAATAATCCTAGTGCGGGAGAGGGGGAAGGGTTTTACGAGCTTCCACAAGGAGCATAATTCTAGTATACTTGACTTATTGTATCGGAATACTATCACCTTAATTCTCTGTATTTAGAGGTAATATCCATTGTCACAGCTAGGCAATAATCCTAGCGCGGGGAGGGGGAAGGGTTTTACGAGCTTCCACTAGGAGCATGAATTCTATTATACTTGACTTATTGTATCGGAATACTATCACCTTAATTCTCTGTACTTAGAGATAATATCCATTGTCACAGCTAGGCAATAATCCTAGCGCGGAGAGGGGGAAGGGTTTTACGAGCTTCCACTAGGAGCATGAATTCTATTATATTGACTTATTGTATCGGAATACTATCACCTTAATTCTCTGTATTTAGAGATAATATCCATTGTCACAGCCAGGCAATAATCCTAGCGCGGGGAGGGGGAAGGGTTTTACGAGCTAACACTAGGCGCATGAATTCTATTATACTTGACTTATTGTATCGGAATACTATCACCTTAATTCTCTGTATTTAGAGGTAATAACCATTGTCACAGCCAGGCAATAATCCTAGCGTGGGGAGGGGGAAGGGTTTTACGAGCTTCCACTAGGAGCATAAATTCTATTATACTTGACTTATTGTATCGGAATACTATCACCTTAATTCTCTGTATTTAGAGATAATATCCATTGTCACAGCCAGGCAATAATCCTAGCGTGGGAGGGGGAAGGGTTTTACGAGCTTCCACTAGGAGCATAAATTCTATTATACTTGACTTATTGTATCGGAATACTATCACCTTAATTCTCTGTATTTAGAGATAATATCCATTGTCACAGCCAGGCAATAATCCTAGCGCGGGGAGGGGGAAGGGTTTTACGAGTCCACCAAGTAAAGAAAAAATCACACAGAATAAACACCTTAATTCTCTGTATTTAGAGGTAATATCCATTGTCACAGCCAGGCAATAACCCTAGCGCGGGGAGGGGGAAGGGTTTTACGAGCTTCCACTAGGAGCATAAATTCTAGTATACTTGACTTATTGTATCGGAATACTATCACCTTAATTCTTTGTATTTAGAGGTACAGCCAGGCAATAATCCTAGCGCGGGGAGGGGGAAGGGTTTTACGAGCTTCCACTAGGAGCATAAATTCTATTATGCTTGAATTATTGTATTGGAATACTATCACCTTCTCCCCCTCCCCTGCCCTCGGAAATGTGGGAACGAAGGGTCTCTGAGCCTTCCCCTTGATGCAGATGTTTTCCCTCCAAAATTGACCCCTCCCCTCCCTGCCCTCAGAAATGGGGGAACGAAGGGAACGTTAGATCCTATTTTAAATTAACAATACTTATCAAACATCACTTGTGTATTATACAGATCACATATCTCATTACCCCTTTTTAAATGTTAATCAAATAATTCTGATTATAGTGTCCAATTTTTTGTCTGCTTTTCAAAATGTTCGTATTTGTTTAGAATGAAGCGTTTTTTATAGCAGATACCCCCCCCCCCCGTGCAACTGAACCCCCCATGTAACTGAACCCCTGTATAACCGAAACCCCGTACAACTGAACCTCCGTGCTACTGAATCCTCGTGCAACTCGACCCCATTTAACTATTCCCCTTGTAACTGAATCCGCATGTAACTGAACCCTCGTGCAAGTCATCCCTCGTGCAACTCAACTCCCTCAAAACACTTTTCAGCCATTTCTTGTTAATTTTTTTTATTTCTAAACTATTTATAAATTGACAACACTGTGCAAATCATCACTTGTGTATTATACAGTACACATTCATCCCATCTCCTCCAAAACACTTTTCAGTCATTTCTTGTTAAAATTATCCAATCACTAATTAGCCCTTTTTTTTCTCCACCTTCAAATGTTCCTTTAGTACCTACGCAATTAGACTAAGTCATCGCCCAGTTAACACTAAGATGTAAATTGAGTAACCCTCTCACAATAACGAACCAAAACCAGATTATACCCACCTAACCAGATCAAAAAATGGCGGTCACACTAACTTGATTAGTAATTGGATTCAGATATACTACGAAGGGACTTTCAGTCCTACATTCACGGGTTTCTGCAAAGTGTTATGGGCTTCATTGAAAAAATACCAGTTTAAAAAAAAAAATAAATAAACATGTATCCATGAGTTTGACCGCCAAAAAATGAGTCTCATAATAGAAAACCTGTCTGCCAAGCCATGTAGGGTTCATAGTAATAGCTAACTGCCCCTGGTAACCCAATTACTTGAAAATACACACACATATCCATGCCTCAGGCTTGTGAAAGTGCATGTATATTTTCAATCTTATACACCCTTACTACTCTCGATTAAGCTAAAAATGGACAGAAATGAAGTTAAGTAACCATCCAAGGGTAAAACTGCCACAAATCACTATCAATAAATAAATGAAATTTAAAATGAACAGAAATTAGAATAAATAACGAAGTCAAACTCGAAACGAGCAAAAATTAACATTAGTAGGGCTGATAACCACCATGCCTTCTCAAGAACAGAACATAATTTGCGCTTTACTGAAAACAAAATATGTTTAAGTGTTTTCACTTTTTTTTACTTAAATAAGTAAAATACTTTTTCACTCACCTGTTTTACCCATTTTTTATTTTAAGGAATAAATATCAGAATAGGTAAATTAAAAAATAGGTAAAATAGGTCAACAGGTAAATTAAAATAGGTAAAATCATTTTTTTTATTATAATTTTTTTTTTCAGTAAAGCCTAAGTTATGTTCTTGTCTTTAGAAGGCATGGGGGTTGTCAACTCTATTAATGTAAATTTTTGATTTTTTTTTCAGTTGACTCGGCTATTTATTATAATTTCTGTTTCTTTTGAGTGTAATTTAATTGTTGATACTGATTTGTGGTAGTTTTACGCTTGGAAGATTATTTGACTTTATTTTTGCCATTTTTGCCGGCTCAATGGTAACCGAAACTCTAGAAAACGGGTCTCAAATATATAACTTTCATCAAGTTTAGTGCTACCCATCAAAAGTTACGCGCCTGAGAAAATTTGGCTGATTTTCAAAAAAAAGGGGGAAAGACCCCCTAAAAGTTATAGAACCTTAATGAAAATCACACCATCATATTCAGCGTATCAGAGAACCCTACTGTTGAGTTTTCAAGCTCCTATCTACAAAAATGTGGAATTTTACATTTTTTGCCAGAAGAAAGATCACGGATGCGTGTTTATTTGTTTTTTTTTTCCCAGGGGTGATCGTATCGACCCAGTGGTCCTAGAATATCGTGGGAGGGCTCATTGGAACGGAAATTAAAAGTTCTAGTGCCCTTTTTATTTGACCAAAAAAATGGAGGGCAACTAGGCCCCCTCCCACGCTTATTTTTTCCCAAAGTCACCCGATCAAAATTTTGAGATAGCCATTTTGTTCAGCATGGTCAAAAATATGATAAATATGTCTTTTAGGGTGACTTAATCCCCGAAGTTCCCAGAGGGAGGGCTAAAAGTTATGAACTTTACCCAATGTTAACATATAGTATTGGTTATTGGGAAGTATACAGAAGTTTTCAGGAGGTTTTTTTTCTGATAGTGGGAGGGAAGGGTGGGTCGATGGTTATGTTGGAGGATCTGTTCATGATGGAAGTTTTCATGGGGGAAGGGAAATTGCCATGAAGGGGGCGCCGGACTTGCCAGCATTATTTATTGGTTATTGGGAAGTATACAACCATTTTCAGGAAGGATTTTTTCTGGAGGGGGGGGGCTAGAGGAGGGGGTTACTCTGGAGAATATTTCCGTGGAGGATGTTTCTTTGGGGTAAGAGACATTTCTATGAAGGGGGCGCCGGATTTCCAAGCATTATTTAAAAAACGATCAGAAATTAAATAAAAAAAACAAGTTTTTTCAACTGAAATGTAAGAAGGAATATTAGAACTTAAAACGAACAGAAATTATAACGTATGTGAGGGGGTTCTCCCCCAAGTCAGTACCTCGCTCTTTACGCTACAGTTTTTTTTTAGTGCTTTCAAAAGAGCTATCTATTCTAATTAAACGGCCTTTGTGATTCAGGGGTTTGTGAATCAAAATTTTTTTTAACTTTTAACGTAAAGAGCGTGGTATTGACTAAGGGGAGAACCCCTTCATATACGTAATAACATATACGTAATAAAAAAAAACAATAAAAAAACAAGCGATACGGCTCAATAGTAATCGAAACTTTTAAAAACGGAATTTTGATGTCAATAAATGTATCAAAAGAATTTGTTTATAATGCTGATCCCAAATATATAAATTTTATTAAGTTTAGTATTACTCATCAAAGGCTACAGGCCTGAGAAAATTTACTCGATTTTTTAAAGAGGGGGGAAACATCCCCTACAAGTGAAAGAATTTTAATGAAAATCACACCGTCAGATTCAGCGTATCAGAAAACCCTATTACATAGGTTTCAAGCTCATATCTGCAAAAATCTGCAACTTTGTATTTTTTTGCCAGAAGAAAAATATACGAATATAGAAGTTAGTTACGTAAGTTAATTTGTAAAGACATCCATTTAGCAAAAGAAAAGTAAAATTTTTATGCAAATAAAAGCTGCATTAACTAAAAAACGATCAGAAATTAAATAAAAAAAACAAGCTTTTTAAACTGAAAGTAAGGAGCGACAATAAAACTTAAAACGAACAGAAATTATTCCATATATGAAAGGGGCTGTCCCCTCCTCAACGCCTCGCTCTTTACGCTAAAGTTTGACTCTGTCTCACAATTTAATTTTTTAAAACAATAAAAAACTTTAGCGTAAAGAGCGAGGCGTTGAGGAGGGGACAGCCCCTTTCATATACGGAATAATTTCTGTTCGTTTTAAGTTTTAATGTCGCTCCTTACTTTCAGTTTAAAAAACTTGTTTTTTTTTATTTAATTACAGTTTATATTGATCTTGACAAACTGAATAACTCTTCTTCAGTTGAATGGAAGAAAATAAACTTTAGCGAATGAATATTATCGAAATATTTTGATAAAAGTTTAAACTTAGCCCAAAGAGTGAGAGGACAAGGAAACGACAGCCTACTTATTAACGTGTCTCAAGAGAAAGATCTTTAAAAAGTAATGATGTAAAGTTAAATTCATGCTGTATTTAAAAAACTTGTCAATACATATGAAACGTTGAAACTTTAGCATAAAGAGTGGGACAGCAGCCTGATTGTTCCTATTCGTTTTAAGTCATAATGTCCTTCTTTACTTTTTTTTATGTTTAAATTTTGTTTCTTTCTGTTTTTAATTTCAAATTCAGTGTTAACCTAAATGTGAAGGGGACTGTGGCACCAGGCCTGAAGTTCGTTAGTTTGAAGTAATATGCTTATAGTTTATCTTGTTTTAATGTCATATAACATAAGCTCATAAAAATCTAAGAAACTGTGTCTTAATACGGCCTGTCGTAGGGAATATATTCATGAATTATTTAGATATACCCTTAAAAATCTAAAAAAAATTAGCGGAAAATACTGGTTTCAAGGCTTGAGCAAGAAATAGTTGAGCAGATTTGTGTATTTCAGGAACAAAGGAGACCAAATTGTCACATAGATCCGATATGTTTTGCTCATGATCTCTAGAAGGTCTTATCATGTGGAGTTCAATTAGGCTGCAGTCATAGAGGATGAGAAACTTATAAAAGAAGAAACTGGCGCTAGTCACCGCTAGCGCCAGTCTCACCGCCAGTAGAATCACCAGGGCTATCTAGGATTTATCGAATTTATTTCACCTAGAATGATTTTTGTATAATTGTTTTTTTTAGACACTTTTACACGTAGGGAGGACAATAAAAGTTTCAATATGTAACCAGTAGGCCTATGAGCTTGAAGTTGACTAGAATGTCAAGATTTTCTAAAGCTTTGCAGGCTAAATTCGGATTTGAATTATTGTTGAAAATAAACAAAATACCGAGTGATAACGTTTCACAGAGAAATTTGAGCTTTTATCTGATATCAATGCAGACAAATTATATCAGTTATCAAATTTTCCAAAATTTGCTAAGTATTTACCAGGCACTAAACTGTCTGTGGCTCTAGAAGGTTCTAATCCTTATCTTTCCTGTCAAAATGAGACAAACTTATATAAGCTTACTATCCTCTTTGTTACATTTAATGGAGGAATACAAGTGTGATATGGTGGCTGAAGTTCCTATTTATTTCATCTAATTAAGGAAAATTAGGAGACTTCGCAAGTTTAAAGGAATTTTAGTTGGAGAGTTGTCTGCAAGATGCATCCTTTTAGATCGTTTTGTGACCACTGAAGCCAGATGTAAGGGTCGGTCGAAAACAGGATCAGCCGCTTTGTGGCATGTTTGAAACAGGTTTTTGTGTGGCATGGCCGCATAGAAACAAAAATGAATTCTTGTCGAAAAGGGGCATGTTTAAGAGCTGACGTCACAAGACTTGTTTTGTTTCGTAAGCTAATACGAAGGTGATGACATGCCAATTCTAAACCAAAAATGACTCTATGGAAATGCGGCACGTTTAGGCATTACGTAAAAAAACTGGTTTCTGTCACAAAACTTGATTGTCTCTTGTTTTGGCTTTTGCCAAGGATACAAAGACATATCCATCGTATATATGGGTCTGCTAATTACGAGTTATGGAGTTTGTACTTTGAATAGAAGATGGCATATGAGACGCGAATCTCTTATTTTTAAGTGCTATTTTGAAGTCTAATTTTGGATGTGTCAAACGTTCACAGATCTAGATAAATATTTGCAGGTACTGCAGATTATCCCATATACAGGTTTTAATGTGTCCTTCGCAGTGAAAATCAGTGACTGGTAGCACTAATTTATGAAAAGTTTGGCGGGGGATATTTTCCACTGTTTGTGTTGTTCCAATAAAATACCAAAACAGGTTGTTTCAATAAGAATTCTTGCAAACGGTATTTTATTAATCTAAAGGGTTGGTTAAAAAGTAGTTCTTAATTAAAAATTTGAATAAACTTGCCCTGAAAATCTCTAATGCTTAGCAAACTTTCACATGTCAAACACTATTAACTGGGAAATTTGATTCAGGAGGCCCTTTTTAAGACTTAGGAAAAAGTTTAACTTTACCGTAAAGAGCAGGGTATTGAGGAGGAGGCACCGCACAAATATATTAATTTCTGTTTTTTTTTTCTTAAGTTTTAGTGTTGCTCCGTGCTTTCAGTTGAAAAATAGTTTTTCTTAAATTTAATTTCTGATCTTTTTTCGAATAATAACGAGACACACACCTCCCCATTCATGGCAATTTCCCAAAGGAAAACTCCCCCAAGGAGAGTTCCCACGCGCAAGATAGTACCCCCATGAATTTTACCTCGTAAAAGTTCATGCTTACTGCAAATGCCCATCCCCCCCAAAAAAAAAAAAAATCTTGTTCACTATTCTGGACGAAAAATTCTTCTGAACATAATCTAACTCGAAAAAATACTTGTTTTTAACTTTATTTATGATCTTTTTTTTAATTCATACCAAAAATCACCTCTATGTTGAAAATTTTTCAAAGGTCCTTCCCCTCCAACAGGAAGTTTCTTGTGTGGAAAATTTTACAGCAGAGAATTATTACTGATGATAGTTCTTCATGGATTACTTCTCATGAGGTAAATGAGTAAATTTTGCTTATGAATTCAGGCAAACTTCCCCCCGTGTAAAATTTTTGTTGAAGTCAACCATCCCCCCCCCACGATTTTCTGGCGTCCTCTTTCCCTGTTTTTTTTCACTCTTCCTTTAGAATAAACTTGTATATTTGGTCAATTATTGGCCCCTTTGTCAAATTGCCCCCCCCCCAAAGATTTTGCTCATTGGCGCTTTTGTCACATTGCCCCACCCCTCCCACCAATATTTTGCTATCGATCCGCCCCTTGACTAGAGCTCTCAATTGCTGATCTAATCAGCATCCTCCAGAGTATCAGTGATCACAAGGTGGAGTTGCAGATGACGAAGGGCAGTCCCCCTTCCATATGTAATAGATCCCTGCTTATTTTGGGATTTAATGATACTCTAATTTCATTTCATGATAACAGCGTAGACCAGAAATATTCCCAGAATGCAGACCAAAAAGTAATCCAGATACATTTTTTAAAGTTTCTTTTGTCCCCTCCTCAAACAATACATATCCCCCAAAAAATAAAAATTCTGGTTATGGCCCTGGTGATTATACATCGTTTTTTTACTCCCGCAAGGCCCTTGTCTCTCACTTAGAACTAATTCTGTATTTATCTGATGGTTCCATTAGAACTGTGATGTTTTGGCATTAAAATACACCATTTGAGATATCCCCCTCCCTCCCAAACTGCAGAATACTCACAGGATTCTATTGTAGTTGAAGTTGAAGGGCCTTTTTAAGTTTATAATTTGTCCACTGCTTACAGATAGGATTTGTTATTGGAAAACTTTGAAGATATTTTGTGCAACCTGCAAATCCCAAATTTTAACTGTCAGCTGTCAAGTTCGTGCTTTCTTTTTCATAAGAAACAACGGTACTTGTTTAGAATCTAGGTACACACGCGAGAAGTGGAGTGTCATTAATTCCAATGAAATAAAACAAAAAAATTGGAGGGCAACTTGGCCCCCTCCCACGCTCATTTTTTTTCCGAAGTCACCCATTAAAATTCTGAGATAGCCATTTGTTCAACATAGTCGAAAATCTAATAAATATGTCTTTTAGGATGACTTAATCCCCCACAGTCCCCAGGGGAAGGGCTGCAATTTATGAACTTTGCCCATTGTTTACATATTGTATTGGTTATTATGAGTTTACAGACATTTTCATGAAGGATTTTTTTCTGGTGGGGGGGCAGGAGGAGGGGTTACTCGGGAAAATCTTTCCGTGGAGGCTGTTTCCTTGGGGTAAGGGACATTTCTATGAAGGGGGCGCCAGATTTCCCAGCATTATTTAAAAACGATCAGAAATTAAATTAAAAAAAAAAGTTTTTTCAACTGAAAGTAAGAAGCAACATAAGAACTTAAAACGAACAGAAATTATTACGTATATGCGTGGGATCACCCCCAAGTCAATACCTCGCTCTTTACGCTATAGTTTTTTTTAGTGCTTTCAAAAGAGCTATTTATTCTAATTAAACAGCCTTTGTGATTCAGGGATTTGTGATTTAAACAAATTTTTAACTTTAGCGTAAAGAACGTGGTATTGACTAAGGGGAGAACCCCCTCATATACGTAATAACATATACGTAATAAAAAAAAAAAACAATATAAAAAACAAGCGATACGGCTCAATAGTAATCAAAACTTTTAAAAACTTTTTTTAATGCTAATTCTAAATATATAAATTTTATTAAGTTTAGTATTACTCATAAAAGGATACGAGCCTGAGAAAATTTGCCTGAATTTTGAAAGAGAGGGGAAACATCCCCTACAAGTGAAATAATTTTAATGAAAATCAAACCGTCAGATTCAGCGTATCAGAAAGCCCTATTACATATGTTTCAAGCTCATATTTGCAAAAATCTGCAACTTTGTATTTTTTGCCAGAAGAAAGATCACGGAGGCGTGTTTATTTTTTTTTTCAGGGGTAATCGTACCGACCCATTGGCCCTAGAACATCAAGAGAGAGCTCATTCGAACGGAAATTAAAAGTTAAAGTGCCCTTTTCAGTGACCAAAAATGCTGGAGGGCAACTTGGCCCTCTCCCACGCCCTTTTTTTCCCCAATTTCGTCTGATCAAAATTTTGAGATAGCCATTCTGTCCAGCATAGTTGAATAACCCAAAAAATATATCAAACAGTTCGTGGTAACGAACAGTAAGTAAGGAGCGACCCGGCTCAATGGTAACCGAAACTCTAAAAAAAAACGGATTTTTGATACCAATAGATACATCAAAAGAATCAAATTTTAATTCTTTTCTTAAAGTTTCTTTTGTCCCCTCCTCAAACAAAACATATCCCCCAAAAATAAAAATTCTGGTTATGGCCCCTGGTGATTATACATCGTTTTTTTACTCCCGCAATGCCCTTGTCGCTCACTTAGAACTAATTCTGTATTTATCTGATGGTTCAATTAGAACTGTGATGTTTTGGCATTAAAATACACCATTTGAGATATCCCCCTCCCTCCCAAACTGCAGAATACTCACAGGATTCTATTGTAGAAGTTGAAGGGCCTTTTTAAGTTAATAATTTGTCCACTGCTTACAGATAGGATTTGTTATTGAAAACTTTGAAGATATTTTGTGCAACCTGCAAATCCCAAATTTTAACTGTCAGCTGTCAAGTTCGTGCTTTCTTTTTCATAAGAAACAACGGTACTTGTTTAGAATCTAGGTACACACGCGAGAAGTGGAGTGTCATTAATTCTAATGAAATAAAACAAAAAAATTGGAGGGCAACTTGGCCCCCTCCCACGCTCATTTTTTTTCCGAAGTCACCCAATTAAAATTCTGAGATAGCCATTTTATTCAACATAGTCGAAAATCGGGCACAGCCCCTTTCATATACGGAATAATTTCTGTTCGTTTTAAGTTTTAACGTCGTTCCTTACTTTCAGTAAAAAAAAAAACTTTTTTTTTTTTTAATTTAATTTTAGTAAAGTGCCATGTATGTTCTGGCCTTTGGAATGCATAGGAGTTTTTACAGTGCCGTAATTTCTTCAAAATCCTGGGAAGGGGGGGTGGTGATAAAGCTGGAGCCAAGTTATCCAAATTAAGTGAAAATGACAGTGAATATTTTTGTTTGGGGGGGGGGGTGCAACGGAAACGAAAAAATAAACAAAAATGCCAAATTGATATGTACTCCCTTATGATTTCTGGGAATACTTCTGGTGTACGCTGTTGCTATGAAAGTAGAGAGTAACATTAAACCCCAAAATGAGCAGAATTTTAGCTCGTTTTGACTCTGACTCGGTTATTTATTTTAATTTCTGTTCGTTTTGGGTTTCATTTATTTAATGAGGATGATTGGTAGTAGCTTCTGCTGGGGCGAGGGGCAGACTGAGGTCGAGGGAGGGCTTTGGTTCTGAAGAGGTAGTTCCCCTCCATGCCCTACATCAAATTACGCCCCTGGGTTTTGAGCCCTACTCATGTTAATTTCTGCTCGTTTTGACTCTGATTCGGTTATTTATTTAATTTCTGTTCGTTTTGGGTTTCATTTATTTAATGAGGATGATTGGTATAGTTTTTATGCTTGACAGGTCATTTCATTCTATTTCGCTCATTCTTAGTTTAATGGAGTTCATTTCTAGTTTTTTGATTTTGAATTGAAGTTATCAAGTATTTTGCAATAGGTTGCATAGGTTGAATCAAGACGCTGGGTAATTGTAAACAGAGAAAAGCCAAGACAGATAGTCCAAGTAATTGAGAGGCCTTCCTTTGAAAGATTATTTTGTGGAAAAAGTTTTTTTTTTTAATGTCAATAAAGAACGAACACATATTAATTTTAAAGACTTTTTCCACAAAACAAATTTTTTCAAATAAAAGTAAAGAGCTCCATTGAGCCAAACATGGGTAGAAATAAATTCAAATAATTTTTAAGTTTTGCTTCTAACTCTACTTTTACCTTGCTTGCTTAAACTTGGTTCACCCGGTTCTAGGAGTTTACCCCCCCCCCCTCCTCCCAGCATTTACCACCCTAAAAAATACCCCCTCAAGAAAATAGTTCTACCCCCTCCATGGAAAATAGCCCCGTGGAAAATACTTCACCAGAAAAATATCCCTAAGAAAATACCCCCCCTCCAGAAAATACCCCGCAGTGGGAAATAAGACTTTCCAAATTTGATATTTTTATTTTGGTTTTGTTTTTTTATTTTCCCTAGCGGAAAACAATTTTGTTTCTTGTGTATTATAGGCCACTCACTCAAATTAACGCTTTGTAAAACTCGAAAACAAATTGGTTTATCTCTCACTGCCATCTTTATTTCAAAGTACTTACTCTACCACTGAATTCCAGCAAACCCTTAATTATTCAATGCAAATGAACTTTTGCCATTGGTTTCATAGTAGCTTATAGAACAAAAACCAGTTTTTTGACATGATGCCTATACGTGCCACATTTCGATAGAGTCGTTTTTGGTTTAGAATTGGCATGTCATCACCTTCGTATTAGCTTAAGAAACAAAACAAGTCTTGTGACGTCAGCTCTTAAACATGCCCCTTTTCGACAAGAATTCATTTTTGTTTCTATGCGGCCATGCCACACAAAACCTGTTTCAAACATGCCACAAAGCGGCTGATCCTGTTTTCGACCGACCCCAGATGTAAATGAGCTTTGACAACTGTCCCCTCTTATTCATAGTACAAGTGCGCTTGCTTGATGATGTTAATTTATTTATTTTTGATCTCATTGATTCACTAAAGTCAAACCAACCAATACGCCTATCCAGGGATAAATGAAATATACATAGACGGAAAATATTTAACAACTACACGTAGTTCAAACTTAGTTCTAAAAATTTAGATTGTGCATTGTACTTCTATAATTTTTGTTGCCGTTCTATCATTGTTATGTGCTTCTTCTTGGTCCAAATCTTAAATGTATTGTACTGTAAGTCTTGAATATGCTAGATAACCAGTCCCTCTCTGTATGGTGGATTAGTTGCTTGCAATAAAACAAAAAAAAGGGGTGGAGCAATATACCAGATTATTTTATTAATTTAGCGCACGATATTAACATTAATGTATTATTTCTCCATCATAAATGAAATTTTATATAAATATTTCTATTTTACATTTTCTTTTTAGATCTGAAGCGGCCTCCAAGTGTATTGAGTGAAACGGTAACTACCAGGACTTCTAGCATGCCTAGAGACCAAGCAAGTAATTATGGTCAATCTATATGCAACCATTCAATTGAGCAAAGGGATGATAACTACAGAATAATAGAAAGTCCTATACCAACGAAAAATCCCTTGTTTTTAGACCCGTGAGTAAATAATTTTATTTCGTAATTGTTTTAATTCGTCTACTTATGAAACAATGAATTTCATGCTTTGTGACAGGAAATCTTCGCAACAAAAGAATAATTATATTCTATTAATTTGTAAAATGGAACTAAAAAAAACAAATAATGATTTTATAGTTAAAAAAACGACAACTTTCAATAATTTTTATTTTAGTGAAATATTCCTGCATAAACTAGAAAAAGCCGGTGCGCCAAGCACGATTAACCAATTGAACTTAAAATAAAATGAAAATGTTAAGCCGATAAAACTTAATCACGACAGTTGAATTTCAAAACAAAATTATACAAGTACTAATAAATGTACAAATATTTCATCAGACACATCAGTATATGACTTCAGACTTGCGCAATATAATACAGCAGTCCCTATCTTGTGTCTAGCCTATTTTAAACTTGTTTAGACATTACAACAACCATAGTCTATCGTATGTCTTTGTACCAGAAAATAAGCTTGACCATGCGCAATGTAATACAGCAATTTCCTTGCCCTGTGCTTGTGTGTAATCTCCATGTTTGGATTTATTTATACAATAACTACACTTTGTCGTAGACCCTACTCATGTCTACTCCAAATCATATTTACTCATGGCTTTGAGCACGCTTCAGGAAGAAGCTGCCAGGATTGGACTATCCATTAACTGGAAGAAGACAAAAATCTTGGAAGTGCAGACACAGTTTGGCGCCGACAAATCAAATTACTCAAATGAAACAAATTGAAGTGGTTGACCATATCACTTACCTTAAATCTGTTATATCTTCAGATGGCTGCATTGACCACGAAGTTGTTGTGCACTCAGCCCAAGCCTCTGTTGTTTTCAGTAGTTTGAGCCATGTTTGGACGAAGCCGATGATCAAACAAGCTACCAAAATGAAGTTCCTTGGATCCTCAGTCTATTCGATCCTAATTTACGGAGCTATGAATAAATACTACTACTACTACTACTAAAAACTCACTGCATCACCAAGCCGCCTGAGGCCAACACAGCTAAGCACGCTCCTCCTCCATCCCAATCTATTCAAAGCATCCCTTTTTTACACCCGTTCATGAAGCTCCCATTTCCTTTAAATCTTTCTTTATGACGTCCTCCCACCCCAGACGAGGACGAGCTGCTTTCCGTTTAGCCCTAGATGGTTGGCCGAAAAGAACAATCTTCGGAAGTCTGTGATCCTTCATCCGCACAACGTGCTCTAGCCACCTCAACCTTTCTTTCATTATAGCCCTAGAGAGCGGTATTGAACCACATTTTTCGTATAGCCTATTGTTTGGAATACGGTCAGTCAGCCGGGTACCCAGAACAATCCTCAAGCCATTTCTCTGGGAAACACATAACAAATCTTTCATCCGCTTTTCGGATCGCCCATGCTTCAGAGCCATATTTGACCTGTCATCACTGTGGCTTCTAATATTCTAATCTTTGTTTGCAGACTTATCTTCCTGTTCTTCCATACCTTTTTTTTATCTGTGAAAAAACACCCTGAGCCTTAGCTATTCTACTTTCGACATCTTCACTGCTCCTACCATCTTTACTAATAATACTACCAGGTGTAAGTGAAGCTGACCACCTGATCAATCTTTTCATTACCCAACTTCACCTTTTCATCTTCACTTATTCCTAGCCTTAGTGACGTAGTCTTCTTAACATCAATTTTCAAACCTATTTTAAGCACCCTGACTCGCAAAACCTCTAAAACTTCATTCATTTTGCTCACACTTTCATCTAGGATGCTTAAATCATCAGCATAATCTAATTCAAGGAGACTTTTTCCTCCCCATTTGATTCCGTGGCCCCCCATTGCCTTTCCTGTGAACCTTAAGACAAAGTCCATCAAAATAATCCATATAAAAGGGGATAGAACACAACCCTGCTTAACTCCTGATTTAATACAAAACCAGCTGCTAACCTCATTTCCTACTTTAACCGCAACAGTGTTATTCTCGTTCATAGCGCTAATCACTTTAATGTATTTGTCTGTATACCATACAAGGATAAAACGTTTAATAAAGCTCTTCTATCAACAGAATCGAACGCTTGCTCATAATCCATAAAACTGAGGACCAGAGGTGTTTGAAAAGTCAGGCACTTCTCAATTATTAACCTAAGAGTGAAAATTTTGGTCAATCCATCCTCTAACTTTTCTAAAACCCTACTGTTCTTCTCTTAAAACTTTGTCTACGGCATCTCTCAGTCTAAAAAGTATCATATTACTAAGTAATTTACTACCTACAGAAACCAGATTAATCCCTCTCGGTAATTACCACACTCACTTTTATCACCTTTCTTAATAAAGTGGCTTAATTAAGGTTTTCCTAAAATCGTTAGGTACTTCCCCTTTTTCAAAAATCATATTCATAATCTTCAGTAACTTATTTCTAATCTCAGAGCCACCATATTTAAGAAACTCATTTACGAACCCTATCAGCACCTGGAGCCTTATTATTTTTTAGTCGTTTTAGTACTGTCGCTAATTCCTCCTCACGAAACAAATCTCCCTTCACATCCAATGTATCACAAACTTTTTTCATTTTCCTCTATATCTCTTCCTTCAACTCTATCTCGGTTAAGCAAATTCTCAAAATGTTCGGCCCATCTCTCTTTAGTTTTATCCTTATCGCTAGTTGCGGCTCCATTCCTATCTTTAACTGGGCCAAGTCCGCATTGACTACTCCCTCTCAATTTGCTAACATGCCAGTACAATATTTTTACTATTATGCCGTCTAGCTGCATCTTCTAGATCCTCGGCAATTTTATCCATGGCCTCCACTTCACACCTCCTTAGTTCATATTTTAATGCTTTCTCTCACTTTCTTTACATTCCTTTTGTTTTTATATGATCTGTCACTAAGGTAATTCTTGTGCTAGTCCTTTCTCCTTTCTATCAAACATAAAAGCTTTTTTCACGAATATTCTTAACTGTAGTTCTAGCTTTCTTCCCTAAGATACCTTCAGCAACTTCACAAATTATTTTTCTAAATTATTCCAACCATCTTCCACATTATCAAATTTTAAACTCTCAAGTTTAGTATTCAACTGTTCCTGGAGAGTGTCTCTCAAATTCTTGTCCTGGAGTCTACCAACATCATAACTTTTCCGGGAGGTAGTTACCCTTCCAATATTTCGGCTTTAAATTAACCCTTGACACTACTAGATGGTGATCTTTACTTTTAACAAAAAACATCAATAACGGCACTCCTATATACCCTAGTATCTTGTATTGATCCTGCCAGTCTTCGGTTTACAATAACATAATCAATAAGGTTTGCTGTCATACCCGTCACGTGAATACCATGTTAACTTATGAGGCCATTTTATGACAAAACACCGTATTGGTTATAACTAGATTGTTATACCTACAAAATTGAAAAGTCTGTATCCATTACTGTTTTCTTTTCCAACACCAAATTTACCTAGGCTAGGATACCATCTATCCCTATTTCTACCAACCTGGGCGTTAAAATCTCCCAGTAAAAACATCATATTTCTATCTGGGACCCTGTCTATTTGCTCCTGTAACTGTAAGTAAAATTAATCTGAGTCACTAGTATCTCCGTCAGTCGGTTCTACAGGGGCATATACTACTATAACTGATACCCTACACTTTTTAGTCATAAAATGAGTAAAAAGTTGAAATAGGGATCATAAATCCTTTTAATAAACTGTGATTTTCACAAGCAGTGATAAAATTTCACAAAAATACTAGATATTTCGGTCACATAAGCAGAAACCGTCACCAGTAGTAAAACTTACAGTTTATTAAAAGGATTTGATCCCTATTTGAACTTTTATTTATTTATCGTCATGGAAAGGCAGTTTGGTCTCCGAAATTATCTACGTCATATTTACGGAGCTGAGACTTGGCCTGCAACTGCAGCTATCCTGCGCCCTCTTGTTACTCTTCAATCTAAGTGGCTTGAAGAACTGAGGGAATCCGATCAACAGACTTTGTCAATAATGACCACCTGCAAATTATGACCTTCGAGTCGTTTTTTTCAGACGTGGACACTTCGCTTGTTCAGACAAACGTTCAAGAGGAAGGCCAAGGTTCCGGTGGAATGACAGTCTCGGGAAATCCCTGAACCAGGCTAGAATTCCAATGTCAGATGCAGAGGACAATGCTGCTGAACGCCCCTGAAGACCCACTCATTTGGCTTGAGGATTAAGAAAGAAGTAGGTTAGTAGAACCGCATATCAGAATATAGCCTCGGACATACCTAATGTGAAACTGCGGTTACAATGAGTTTTTACTTTTCTTTTTATGTTTTGTAGTATATGCCAATTTCTTTAATATAGTTTCATTTTAATTTTCTCCTTCTTTTCACGTAAATCGAGAAGTGAAGCCGAAATATTCGGACAATTATTAGTATTTGTGGAATAACATTTTTTTTTTTTTGCACATTCACTGTCTTAATTAACTGCCTTGCCATTTCATTTTAAGCATAAGTGGAAAGGATATTTTGGACTAGAAATTTTTTGATCAACCGTGTGAAGTGTGAAGTTGGGGAAAATAGAATGAAATGCAGTTCATCTTTTTTCAGTTGTTAGTCTAAAATTTTCCAAGACCTGACACAGGGATAATATTTAACTGTACATATTGGGATCTCACCGAGGTTCTCCAATTATCTCCGGACAACACTCGCATTGCCATATTTTGTATCACACGTAACTGCTGCAAATGCACTGAAAATGTGCTAGACCATATACTCACGCAATATACTAAATACGGGTAAACTAACGAAAAATAAATCAATCTCAAAACAGAATCCTGGAAAATATTTTTTAACTTTCTCATCATTCCAACATTTCTTGCAATCTTACTACTAATAAAAGAAACATGATTTTTAAGACTAAGGCATTCATCCACAATAACACCAAGGTATCGTATAGTATTTGTACGCTTAATTGCATAATTCTCCATTTGAAAATCAACAACCCAAGGGTAAAAATTTGATGATCTACCATACATAATAAAACCTGATTTACTATGGTTTAACAAAAGCTTATTCACTCTCATCCACTTATCTATACCTAACATACCTCTTCTCATTAACTCTATTAAATCAGATTCAGTCTTTGCTGCGGCAGTAAAATGGGTATCATTTGCAAAACTAGGAATAATCACCCTACAATTAGAATATTGTACCACTCCAAATATTTTTGTTTTATTGCAAGCAACTGATCCACCATAAAGAGAAGGCCTGATTATCTAGCATATTCAAGACTTACAGTACAGTACATTTAAGATTTGGACCAAGAAGAAGCACATAACAATGATAGAGCTGCATGAAAAATGATAGAAGTACAAGACACAATCTAATTTTTGAGAACTGAGTTCGAACTACTTGTAGTTGTTGCAAATTTTTTGTCTATGTATATAATTTGTCGTCTATGTATATTTCATGTATCTCTGGGATAGGCGTATTGGTTGGTTTGACTTTAGTGAATCAATGAGATCAAAATAAATAAACTAAGATCATCAAGCAAGTGCACTTGTACTATGTATAAGAGCGCGACAGTTGTCAACGCTCATCTACATCTGGTTTAGATGTCACAAAATGATCTAAAAGGATGCATCTTGCAGACAACTCTCCTCCTAAAAATCCATTAAACTTGCAAAGTCTCCTAATTTTCCTTAATTAGATGAAATAAATAGGAACTTTAGCCACCATATCAAACTTGTATTCCTCCATTAAATTTAACTAAGAGGGTTGTAAGCTTATATAAGTTTGCCGCACTTTGACAGGGAAAGATAATGATTAGAGCCTTCTAGAGCCACAGACAGTTTAGTGTCTGGTAAATACACAAAAAAACTTAGAAAATTTTGGAAAATTGGACGACTGATATAATTTGTCTGCATTGATATCAGATAAAAGCTCGCTAACTTTACCTTCATTGAGTTAATAATTATATCTGGCAACGTTTGAGGTAACAGTTTTTACTAAAGTTTGTTGCATGGACTGACAAGGACTATTGTTTTTCTTTTGCTAATCTGTAGCTCTAGAGGAAGATTTTTACTCTAAGTAAGTTTCTGATACTAAAACTAGTAATTACCGACAACATTAAAAGTTATAGACACCTAAGATAAGAATTATTTTTGATATTTGGATAGTTCCATTTACTTTTTACTTATTTGCTATAAAATATGAAAAAAAAACAAGTATTGTTAATTTAAATCACGTGCTGCGCCAAATACTGTGTTCCGAGCATTAATTTTGAAAGTCCAAGAAAAGTATATTAGAAAACCCAATTGCTAAAGAGGTTTATCGCCCAAACTTATTGCTAAGACATACAACATATGCGAAATGACATCACTGAACAAAGTAATGGATAGGATGAGGGAATGGCGGATAAATTTATCCCGGAGGCTCAGGAATGATTCTCGGGAGCACTATGACCAGCGTTAACGCATAACGATAAGAGCTGAAATAGCACCAACTCTTGTTTAAGATAAAGATGGACACGGATCCATTCCTTTTTGGAATATAAGACTTTTGTCAGGGAGGAATGGGACCGAAAGTATGTTTTTACTTTTATAACTTTAATAAATCAAATAATATTAAAATTTTGATTACTAAATATCAGTATATGTATGTTAAACTGACAATGCACATTCATTTCTAGTTTTTTCAATAAAGTGCAAATTATGTTCTGGCCTTGGGAAGGCATAGGGGTTTGGAGCCCACCTTATGTTAATTTTTGCTCATTTTGAGTTTGACTCGGTTATTTATTGTAATTTCGATTCATTTCGGGTTTCATTTATTTATCGATGCTGATTTGCGGTAGTTTCACGCTTGGTAGATTATTTGATTTTATTTTTGCTCATCTTTTGTTTAATGGAGTTCTTTACTTTTCTTTGAAAAACTGATTTTGTGGAAATAATTTTTTTAAATTAATTTCTGTTCGTTTTATTTTGACATAGTTTTTTCAGAGAATAAGAAAATAATACTTTAAATATTTTCGCTTTTTAAGAATTTATAGTTTGGCCTGCTATTTGTATGCTGGAGAAAAATCTTCAGCAATTTTTAAGAACATACACCCTCTTAGAAATCTGGACACAAATAGTAGTGTTTAATTTAGTTTCATACCTCCTCTAGTTTCCCTCCAATCACTTTCGACTATTAAAAAGGGCATCAGCCCTTTCTATTTTCAATTGAATGAGCCCTTTTCGAAGTTCCTACGACAACTCCTTCGATACAAAGTGCCCTGGTCAAAACAACAACGACAACAAAAAAAAAACTACTCGTCATGCTAGAGATATACGGACACCTCAAGTTACTAGTACTAGATCGCTATTTTCAATACGTCATGTGGGGCCAGTTGTCTGGAATAATTTGCCTGTTTCTTTAAAAAGGTCAGCGAATCTATGTGAATTCCGTCGGGACCTTAAAACCCTTTGTCTCCATAGGTATGAATTTGTTTAAAGGGTGGTATAGTTGAGTCACTCTCAGGTTTTCCCGGAACCAGTTTTTCCCGTTTTTTTCTATATATATATATATATATATATATATATATATATATATATATATATATATATATATAATATATATATATATATATTTTTTTTTTTTTTTTTTTTTTTTTTTTTTTTTTTTTTATTTATGGGATGGCGGCGGGAAGTTTTGGAGTATGTGAAGTATTGATTTTTGGTTATTACGACCAGGAGCCGAGTGAGTGTAAGATTTTCATTTTTTCTTCTTTTTTTTCTTTTTCTTTCTTTCTTCTTTTTTTTCTCTTCTTTCTCTTTAGTATGTTATTATAAGTTTTAATTTTAAGAGGGTAAATACTTCCGAACAAGCGTTAGCTTATGGAAGGTCATTTGTTTTTTTGTGTTGTGTTGTTTTTTGGAATAAACCCTTATCTTATCTTATCTTATGCCAGATTATATGATTAATTCAGTGCACCATATTAACATTAATGTATTGTTTCTCCATCATAAGTGAAATTTAGATCTGAAGCGGCCTCCAAGTGTATTGAGTAAAACGGTAACTACCAGGACTTCTAGCATGCCTACCAAGCAAATAATTATGGTCAATCTATATGCAACCATTCAATTGAACAAAGGGATAACAACTACAGCATAATACAAAGTCCTGTACCTACAATAAATCCATATTTTTAGACTCGTGAGTAAAGTAATTTTATTTCATAATTCTTTTAATTCGCCTACTTATGAAACAATGAATTTCATGCTTGGTGACAGGATATCTTCGCAACAAAAGAAAAATTACATTTATTTTTCCGGTGGAATGACAGTCTCAGGAAATCCCTGAACCAGGCTAGAATTCCACTGTCAGATACAGAGGCCCTTGCTGCTGAACGCCCCTGACGACTCACTCATTTGGCATGAGGATTAAGTAAGAAGTATTTATATCAGAAGATAGCCTCGGACCTACATAACATAAAAATGCGGTTAGAAATGAGTTTTTACTTTTGTTTTTATGTTTTCTAGTATATGCCAATTTCTTAAATATAGTTGCATTTTTATTTTCTCCTTTTTTTCACGTAAATCGAGAAGTGAATCCAAAATATTCGGACAATTATTAGTATTTGTGTAATAACATTTTTTTTGCACATTCACTGTCTTAATTAACTGCCTTGCCATTTCATTTTAAGCATAAGTGGAATGGAGATTTTGGTCTAAAAAATTATTTGATCAACCATGTGATGTGTGAAGTTGGGGAAAATAGAACGAAATGCAGTTCAACTTTTTTCAGTTGTTAGTCTAATTCAAAAAGAATGATAATTGTTAGTAAGTATTATTTTAATAACCTGGTGGCACATAACTTGAAAAAAAATTGAGGTGTATTTGATTAGGTTTTATCCTGTTTTCGACTTCAATCAGTAAATCGTGTCTATAGCCAAACATTTCTTAGCTTATATAAAAATGCTTGATTGGAAATGCTAAAATTTATTAACAGTTATTACGTTCGTGAACTATGCATGAACTATTTTTACATTTAAATATTTCAAATTTATATGACATAAAAATTTTGTCAGGATTTTTTCAGTCTTAATTAAGTGAAAATTAATCTTTAGCAAAGGGACACTTTCCATAATGATGTCTATCAGTATATCATCTTTGTAATTGATTTTTAGGCTATGACGCTTTGTTTGCAGATGTAAATGCATAGCGATCGATCGGTATTTTTAAATTCTAAGTGTAAGATTTTAAGTGATATGTTTGAAAAGCCTATTTTTTTGAATGCAATTTTTTCTATTTTAGGGGGGATCGAACGTAGAATACTCCAAACCTCTGGATGAATTTTTTTTAAAGATTAGAAAAGATTTATCGAATCAGAGGGTGGGGGCTTGTGTAGAGCGTCTTGCCTATGTCTAAAAATCAATTTTTATATTCTGACTTAACAATCTTATTTACTTTTATATTTTAAAATGGCTTAAGTATAAGACAGGATAAAGGATAAATCACCTCCTGAGACAAGTTGATGTCATTTCAGATGTCTCTGGGCAGGGACAAAAATTTAGAACTATCCAAAAGTGGAGGGAGGGGGGTCAAGCCAAATTTAATTGTTTTTAATTAGGTTGAGCTTTAGGTTTTCTACCACGTACTGAAAGAGTATTATAAACTTTCATCGGTCATGGATCTTCTGCCCTTCCGGAAAGGAGATCACGCCACAACAAAATTATTTTTAGCCAAAAGAGCAGTCAAAATGTGTCGCTCCTTTTGATTTTACTTTCTTTTATTAAGTAACTGAGAAATAAAAAACTAGTGGGCATGTGTTTAGTCCTTTCCTTTTTACTTAATATTTGTTCTTGGTAAATCCCTTTCATACGCTTGAAAGACTATTCATTGATTTGTCTAGTTTGTTTTTGACAATAATATCTTTCTTTTTAGGTCTGAGTCAGAGGCTCCAGATGGGCTCTATAGTCGAGAAAATATCAGTTTTACTGTAACTGAGGAAGGTGACTGCCTTGATTATAGTGAAATAAAAACTGTATTATAACTATGTAGATATGTCTATGTTCAATTTTGTTTTATACCTTTTCAGTTTCTCGAAAGTGATTTTAATAGGTTTTGTCACGGAATAGGAGTAGTGTGCTAGATGCTGATTTCACGGGTGATTTCATAATATGACTTACCACTGACCCGTATCTAGTACAACAGAAGGGATATGACAAAAATTTGCAGTAATTACACAGATTTTAAAAATAGATGTAAAAAGCTTAGCCAAAAACTGATCTTAAGAGGTTTTTCTGCCAAAAAAATTAGTTTGCAATTTAAAAAATTTAGTTTTAAGTATCATGAACTTTTAGGTAAATATACAAAAATTATAAACAAATGCTGAATAATATTTTAAAATAATTTCTCTTTCGCTTTTCTTTTTTGGGATTTAGAATTTGTACATTGTTTTCAAATAGGTTGAAGAACTTTAAATCTGTAATTGGTTCTGGATACCAATAAAACATTTGTTTTATAACTCACATCTGGACCAGTCTTTATTTGTTCCAGAATGGTCTTTGCTCAGGGACCTCTCGGATTTGAATAAGGAAAGAATGAAACTCATTTTGTATGTAATTTTGAATATTTTTACTAGTATGCATGTATTTCACAAGTTTTACCTAACATAGGGATACCATAGAGATCTTATGGTAGAGGCTCCACTGTGCCGGGTAAAGAAAGTAAAGCCTCGAAACCTGTTAAGGCAGGTGGTATTTCTTCTGATGAGCCCTAATGGAAGGTACTACTTGGAAATATTTCACTGGATTTAAGGTGCTTTTGATTGTAAATTTACAACGACTTAAATTTATTGATGAAGACTTTGCATGGATTTGGACATTTCTATTTGGTTGATGGTTCGGTTATACTGTTTGGTCCTAGGTAATTGGATAGATGAGTAAGGTCAAAACCTCGTTCAAGTGCACATTTGTTTCAATTACTGGATTAGGATGACAGTCTTTTTCTTCTTCTTCTCTCTCTCTCTCTCTCTTTTTTTTTGCCAAGTAATTACCTCTAAAACATTATATGAATCCAGGTTGGATCTAGTGCTGATGGAGGAACTACAAAAATTCCTACCCGACGGACCTTAACCCTGGTCCAGGTTTCACCTCATATTGATGATTATTTGGCTAATTTATTACTTTTTAAAATGGTAGTATTAAGCAAAGGCTCTATTTAGAGTAGTGTTTTTTGAAGGTACGTTTCTTTTTTTTCTTTTTTTTTATTATATAATTAGTTAGAATAATCTTATTACTTGTAGACTTTTGGCTTGGCTTCTGGAGATGTTTTGGACTTTGTATTGTTTGTCGTTTTGGTTTTATTTCATTTCTGATTTTATATTGAATAATAATGGTAATGCTAATATTCAAAGGGGTCTGCCAAATATTAGTAAGTGTAATGGTAGTTGTTTTCTTTGTCAAGATCACTTCATCTCTCTAAATTATGTTAAAAGCACTTTATATAATAAAAAGTTTCAATGTTTATTAACTGGACATGTAAATGGAAAAAAACAACTAATATTATCTATTTACTAGAATGTAAAAATTGTCATTTACAATATGTGGGGGAAACAATTAACAACATATATAAGAGATTTTTGGGACATAAAACTATAATTACCAGGGAAAAAAACTAAAAATTATCTAGTTCAAAATTGTAATAATGGTACTTGCTCAGTATCTAATCTAACTATTACATTTTTAGAAAATCTGGACCTAGAAAACTTTACCAAAGAAGAGAAAAATAATAAATTACGCAGACGAGAAGATTATTGGATCCATGCTCTGGGTACCGCTTATCCTTTTGGGCTAAAAAATCGAGTTGCGAAATACGGAGACATGTCCAATGTAGTTGCTAACTGTATTAATGGGTTAACTGAGCACCCTTATTTTAATTGCCCCACTAAACGTAAAAACCGATCAAGAGGACATAGAAAAAATAATAAAAAGAATTATTTAGATTTAAATGCATTTTTAATCGATTTATTTCAGATATTTGAAACTAATGGAATAGCTAGTTTAATAAAATCTTTACATAAGTTATAAAGGAATAATTTAATAAAAGGATTCTGGATTGCAAAAAATAATACAACATGTAACTCGAAAACTAAATTAATTTGTGATGCAGTGTGCATTTTAGCTAAATCAAAATTTATTTCAAAGTATAATAAATCTGATAAGATTGTTAATAAGGATAATAGATTATATTTGTCTGTTAATTTTAGTTCTAAACAAATAGAAGATATTAATTTACCCGGAATCTTAAACCAGCGGAGAGTGAAGAATGCCCTTCCATGTAATTTGGTGTATAAAGATAGTCCAATTTTAACATATAAATTTTCAAAAACGATTGGTCAAATGGTTTTTAACTATAATTCAATACTTAAAAAACTTGACAGGGAGAGTAATTGGAAACCGGTTTGTAGTTGCGAGCAATTTTTACCGTATGTGGATCAAACTTACGAACATGTTGTAACGGGGATTTTTCCATTATAAAGCCTCTCGATCTTCAAAATATAATGAAAATGGGGGCTAAATTCCGTCTTTCTTACCGCATAAAGCCAGCAGATATTCTTAGGGGATTAAAGAATTATTTAAATTTATTTATTGATAAATGTTGCAGAAAGGAGAAAATTACTAAGGACAGATTTCAGAATTGGATAAACTTGATTTTGACTAGTTCACGAAATAGCATGTACAGAGTTAATCCAAAAAATTCTGAGAAAAATTCAATATTTTATAATGCAAATATAAAACAAGCATTTGCTAATATACAGAATGAATTTGTAATTGTACCAGTTGATAAAGCTAGCAATAAATTTGCCATAATTTGTCAGAAACTCTACTGTGATATTTTATCAAAAGAGTTACAAACAACAGATTCATACAAAAAGGCTCATATAGAGGAGAATAGTTTAATTGAAAATATAGAAGAAAGAATTTTGACAAAATTTAATATTAAAATAAATGATAGTGATAAAAAGTTTCCTTTCTTATATTTCATAAAAATCCACCAAAACCACGTTTTATTGCTGGGGCAACGAGGTGTCCAACCAGAATACCGGCCACTGACCTATCTTTAATTTTAGGAGAAATTAGAAATAAATTTGAAGCATATTGCTGTAGAATAAAAAAAAATTTCTAACTTTAACCCATATTGGAGTGTTAATAACTCATTAAAAGTGAAAGATTCTTTGGCTATTGTTTCAGCTAAAAGAGTCGATTCATTTGACTTTACTACTTTGTATACAAATTTGTCACTTAATTTAGTATTCGAAAAATTGAAAATGGTCATAAAGAAATCTTTTCTTTTGTTTAACATCGGATTTTTGAAAATTGATACTTTTAATAAAAAAGCCCGATGGACGAAGTTCTCTAGAAGTACTATTAATTCAAGATGTTATAGCTTGGATATGGTATGTGACTTATTGGAATTTGTTCTGTTTAATACTTTTATAAGATTTAATGGTAATTTATATAAACAAACTGTTGGCAGTCCTATGGGTGGGAATGCGAGTCCATTCATAGCGGACTTGTTTTTAAGTCAATTAGAATACGAATATATGACAAATAAAAATAGCCCAAGCAATGTAAAATACAACCTTTCAAATAATAAAAGATATCTGGACGATCTCTTAGTAATAAATTGTGCAGAGTTTATTGAGATTTCAAAAAATATTTATCCACAAGAGTTAATTCTGGAGCCTAGCTATGGGACAGGGCAGTCTGACCATTTCTTAGATTTAAATATTAATATTTCAGATAATAATAAATTAGTTTTTAAAATATATAATAAAACGGATGATTTTAATTTTGAAGTAATTAATTTTCCATTCCTTGAAAGTAATATACATTCAAATATTACATATTCAGCTTATTATTCCCAATTATTTAGGCATGCAAAAATTTGCAGTAAATACACAGATCTTAAAAATAGATGTAAAAAGGTTAGCCAAAAATTGATCTTAAGAGGTTTTTCTGCCAAAAAAATTAGTTGGCAATTTAAAAAATTTAGTTTTAAGTACCAAGAACTTTTAGGTAAATATACAAAAAATTATAAAGAAATGCTGAATGATATTTTAATATAATTTCTCTTTCGCTTTTCTTTTTTGGAATTTTGAATTTGTACATTGTTTTCAAATAGCCTGAAATACTTTAAATCTGTAATTGGTTCTGAATACCAATAAAACATTTGTTTTACAACTCACATCTGGACCAGTCTTTATTTGTTCCAGAATGGTCTTTGCTCAGTGACCTCTGGGATTTCAATAAGGAAAGAATGAAACTCATTCTGTATGTAATTTTAATAGTTTTACTAGTATGCATGTATTTCACAAGTTTTACCTAACATAGGGATACAATAAAGATCTTATGGTAGAGGCTTCACTGTGCCAGGTAAAGAAAGTAAACCCTCGAAACCCGTTAAGGCAGGTGGTATTTCTTCTGATGAGCCCTAATGAAAGATACTACTTAGAAATATTTCGCTAGATTTAAGGTTCTTTTACTTGTAAAATTACAACGACTTACATTTATTGATGACGACTTTGCATGGATTTGGACATTTCTATTTGGTTGATGGTTCGTTTATGCTGTTTGGTCCTAAGTAGTTGGATAGATGAGTAAGGTCAAAACCACGTTCAAGTGCACATTTATCTCAATTGCTGGATTAGGATGACAGTCTTTTTCTTCTTCTTCTCTCTCTCTCTCATTTTTTTTGCCAAGTAATTACCTCTAAAACATTATAGCAATCGGGTTCTATATAAGGAGTGATTTTCGTTATAGTTCCTATTAGTAAGAGAATTGAATTCAGCGAGAGAACAGTTTGTTTTTGTACTCTATTATTTGAGACGATATTAGCAAACTAAAATGAGTGTTATGTTTTTGTTATTGGAGCTTGTTGGTGGAGCAGGTAGGAGCAATGATACAAAGGTGAGAGTACCAAACGTGGCTGTGTAAATTACATGAGGATGTAGACTATGCCTTGAATGGGACGATATGTATGCTAGATATGTGATATCATTGAGCAAATTTAAACTGGAGGAGCAATTAGGCTTTGCAGCGAAACTAAATATACTGCATATAAATACACTTCAAGCTGTTTTAGATACACAAGTGAAATATATCGAGGAAAATAAATTGTATCAGTGATTATTATTGTAATTATATTTAGTAAAATTGTTTCTGAATCGAAGATATTTTTTTCTATAGTAGGTTAGCGTATATTTTTGAAGTAGAAAAAGAATCCTGGTTATCTCTGAAGTTCGTTGTGAGAGTGTTAGTAGTCTAAAAAATGCATAGATTTGAGAAATAGAGAATTAAAGGGAATCTTGTCATTATGGAAAAACGTTTGATTCTAGATGATGATTTTCTGGAGTTATCTATTCAAAGGAAGATATTTTCTCAGGGAATGCTTGTCGATATAATGAAAACTAATTCACTATCATTATACTATTGCATGAAGCTTTTAAGTCGTGGTCCAAAGGCATTTACACAATTTATTGACATATTAATCACGACAAGTTAAAATGACATTGTGGATTTGCCTTTAAACACACTAGCTTAGAAATTTAAGACTATGATGTTTTCACGAGAAAGACATTGTTCAAAGAGGATTTAATCCTCTCTCTCTCTCTTTCTCTCTCTCTCTCTCTCTCTATCTCTCTCTCTCTCTCTCCCTCTCCCACTGAATTGTTGATCTTAGCTCAGTTTCAATTTGGCGGTAAGAGTGTCAACGCATGAAAAAAATGATCCGTACATGTCCACTGTGCATGTATACACTGGCAGCTGGTCATCATGTGAGAATTGTGCAATAATTGATGAGTATGATGAAAATTGTAGATTATGCCACCCGTGTAAATTCAATAGAGGATATGCCATGCAAATTAAAGGTTGTAATTCCTTTCTTGAAGAAATGTGTGGCTCTCACCCTAGAGGACATCTATGTTCTAATTGTCACTATGATTAATGTAATCAGTGGGAGAATACATATTCTGGTATGATTGGGAAGAATCCTAAACGTGATTTTAATTTATTGCTAAGAGACTGGTATCGTCGTGGCTTTAAGTTGTTTTGGGAGGAGGAGCTAGATCTAAGATTCAACTGTTGGAATGTGATTCGCCACTTGAGGACACTTTATGTGACATTGCTTCAAATAAGCGAATTGAAACATTTGAATTTTACAAAATGAATGAAAATAGTATCATCGACTATACAAAGAGATATGATAAGAGTGAATTTACATCATACTATAGAAAATGTGACACTGACATACAGTACATCAGGATCAGTATACAGTAAATTCAGATGATCTTCCTGCATTAGTTGTTCTCGACAAATACCTATACGTAGTAGAAGAAGAAATCTAAAGAGTAGAAAAGTCGTTTTTATCATGTATATACATTATTTTTTATTAATAAATAATTTTACATACATTTTTAGAACATTTAATTCGTAGGGCAATAAAATCAATATTAAACACATTTGAGAGTATATTTTCCACCAGAAAGTCGTGCAATCTAGGAAAGTCAGCATAAATGTTGAGAAACTGCTTGTAGGTATAGTCACGACATCTGAACATGAAAAAGAGTAGTGCATGAAAGCCACATGTCTTAGTCGTTAAATCCTATAATCTCCTCTGATTTTGAATAAGAGTTTTCCCACTGCTCTGAATGAAGTTGTTGATACGTGGAGTGTAGAATTTATATGATAGACCAAGAGGATCAAAAAATTCGATATTATTCGCTGTTTGAAAGATGTATAGCCAACCACCTGTCTTCAAACTCGATGGGCCGCCATTAACAATGATCAGGGTATTGTTAACACTTGGAATTTTTTCAATGAAGTCCGATGGTATGCAAAAGGACTTATACTGGGACATGTATAAATCCATATTAAATGCGCCGATTATTTGGTTTGTGTTCATGGTGCAAGGTCTAGTAGAACACAGCCGTCGGGTGTGATTTCCCAATAGGTTTCAAATTGACTCAGTGATATTAATGTGGTACTTTCGGTCAAAGCATCGGCAAATGTGCACTCTAAACGTACATTCCCCGTTCGTACTATGCTCATATCTTGAGTGCCAGACAAGTCCAAAACAATTAAACCATGATTTTTTGAAAACATTGAATCGGTTATACCATTTTCAAATAGTTGTGAATCATGAACTAGGGATTGCATGGTCAACTCATACCGAGTTCTATAGGATTTATTATCAAATGATAAAGTGTACAGTGGAATACCATTCACTTTGCACACAAGGTTAGATAGACCAAAAATTAAAATCATGGGGGGATGCAGTCCAGGATCCAATAGCACTAGTACTTTTCACAAAGGCCAAAGTGAGTTTTTATGGGATTTCTCCATTGCTAAATGATGAATCAGTACAACTGCGAGAGCCAGTAGCAATGTGACGTTGATTGGTGATCGTATGGGGGACAAAAAGTTTAATATTGTTACCACTGGCTCTTAGCTTTTCCACTGCCAAAGCAACATAGCTCATAACCTGTTGTTTTCGAACATGAAGAATTGCTGAAGTGATAATGACATTTGCACCAGGTGCTGATTCAAGTGTTTTTCTCAAAATGAAATTCGATGGAGCTAGCTGTAACTTTATGTCAATCTTGACATTGGGAGGTAACCATTGGGATATATTGAATATCGCATGATTTAATTTTCCAACTAGATGATACTCCTGGGTCACTCCAGCAGTTAACTCACCGTCAGTATCAACACCTGATCGATGTCCATAGCCCAGTGCCCGACCTCTTAACTCCTTATATGCCTATGGAGTCATCATCATAAAATGTCTGTAGCTTGCATAGTTGGATAAATTATTGCTAGTGCACACCAATGTTCCATTAATGAATACATTAATTTGTTTGAACAAGTTATGCAGGATAGAGTTTTCATAGGAAAGAACAACGGCAGCACTGGGAGTTGTATTTTCTGACTTTTTCTTCACTGCAACATTTAAATCAATAAATGTTGATAAATCAATGAAATAATCTTCTTTGAAAATATCTGAAAGTTTATATTTTCCGAGAGGGGTTGCTAAGGATGAAATTGTTCATAGTAGCCATACTTGACACTGACATCAAAATTTTCAGCATTGAATAGATTCAATGAGGAGCTGATTGGTGGATGCGATTCTTTGTGGGGGAGATAGGTCATCTTAAGAGAAGAAATCCTTCTTTGATCTAGCAATCTTTTTCTTCTACTTATTGGTCTCTTTCCTTTTATTCCTCAAAGTCGTTGTTGATGTCTTTCGCTTCCCTCCTGGGTAGAGACTGATGAGTGAATGATGACCATGTACCCTTTTTAATCCCTTCCTATTTTGCTGAGATTTTAATTGCTCACCAACGGCTCTTTGTGAAGATCTAATACTTTCTTTAACATTCTCTTTGAAATTTTTACCCGATCCCCAGTCCTGTAGTGTTGAGGCATAAAAATTTGATGCAGCAGGTGCAAGACATTTTCTGGCAAGGGGTAGTGCAGAACGAAATAGCCTAGCAAACCAGCTATCAAGACCATAGTCAGACATTGTAGTACGCCCCTTGCGATAGTCCAATCCATGACCTATTTGACGAGGACTCAGAGCACCAACATAGCAGTCAATGTCAGGATAGACAAATAGAATTCTTCTATTGTTCATCTTAGGCGGTGACGATGGGTCGAAAATGACATGTAATCACAGCTAATCTTTTCGTTATTGCTAGATGATCACCCAATTCACTTCTTAGTGTTAACTGACAGGGTTCCAAATATGAAGTGATTACCGGAACATACTGAAGATGCTTTATATTATAGTGATGAACATGTTCATGGCTTGTTTTTTTGTTCAAGAACACGTAGGATTGGGACATTTGAATTACCAACTCTGGATGTTTCAACAAATGAAGCATCGAGAAATACACAAGTGTCCGAGGAGAATCCAGATGGGTAGTCAGCAAAAATAATTTTAGCGCTTCCGGCACTTTAAACAATGATTATATTAAGTTTAAAGCCAAGAACATCTTTTAGATTATCATTGAGAATGACTTTTTCATTTGAAATAGGTGAACTAATGTAGATCTTGCCCTCTTCCTTTGAATAGTTAAAATGAAAGGTTCCTTTTTTGCGAGAGGAAATTCCTTTATTGATAGAACGACTCAAATCATTCGTACAACTCAGTTCCTCGAATGGTTTTTCAGCATATGGATAATCTAACCAATTGATCTTTTGAATTTTATATTGTTCGCCAGCGGCTGTTGGCCAATCATGTGTCTAGTTTTTATATCATATATGCGATCTTTTCTCAGGATATCATAGGTATTTTTGAGAATAAAGTCGACAAGAGCCACTTCATATGCACCATCAAATTTGATGGTGGGAGAGAGTTTCTTCCAAAAATACTTGTTTTATTCAAGTCATTGTATAGAGGGTCGGAGACGTTGGACACAAATGTTACATAAAAATCATTGGACATTGTTCATGTCTTCAAAACCAATCCAAGAATCAAAATCAGAGTTGTATCCTAGCCAACGAACAAGCAACTGTGAGCCTGTGAGTACGGCTCTTTAATATCTTTTCAATTTGATAAATTTCACTACTGTTTCTAACCTTTTGTAGTTCATAATCATAAAAACTGTCGAGAATCTCATCGTCTTTGGTGTCTCGCAGACGATAAGTTATGGATTTGGTATCTAGGATTTTTGCCACTTTAAAAATTTCAATGGACTGCAAGTAATTGCCTTTTTCAAAATCATTAGTTGTTCTATTAATTCGAACAGTATCACCAACATTGAATTTTTTCTTCACAATCATTTCATCAGAATAGTGTTTAAGAAAAGTATCAAATGTATTATGATCAGAATGATGAACTTCCGTTGGGGTTGAGTTGAATAATGATCGATGGGGTCGTTGATTATAAATCAACATGGTTTTATCTAAATCATGAATAAAAGTAGGTGTATTTTTCAATGTACAATATCTTGAAATTAAAAGTCGAATAGTTCTTATCAATCGTTCGGCCAATGAAACCTTTATAGGACTGTGACTATAATAGAGCATTGTATGATATTTCATTAGTACTTTTCCGAGATGTGGATTAACAAATTCACTACACCGATCCGTTTGATTTTTTTATACGAATCTTGTTCAAGACTACTTTCTATAGCCTTAGCAACTTCAACACCTCTCTATGTTCGCAATGGAATGGCATGTGCATAGCGACTAAAAACACTGATTGCGAGTAGAATGTACTTTTGTGGTGTATTGTGACGCCTTTGAATATCATCTAGAGTTAAGAGATCTGCTTGCATTATGTGCAATGGGAAAAAGGCTTTAGTTTTTCGATAATGATTAGCACGAAGCCTATGCAGAGTGTAACTTGATTCATTTTGTAGATAGTCTTGTACACTTTTAGTGTGAACCCCAGTGACTTTGCAAAGAGTGGTGGGGCAACTTAAACTCCCCACTTCACCAATATTTTCATAAACACGTTTCAGAACTTCAGTCACTTTGAACGTAAAGATAGTGCAACGTCCACTACCCTTTTGTATACTAGTGGGCGATGATGGTGACGTTGAATTGATATCAAAACGTCTTTGCTTTTTTCTAGCTATCAGCGTTGTGCTCCTCATCGTCAAATCAATGTCTCCACTTGGTGCGCTAGTATTTTCAAAGATTGATTTAAAACTTTCACGTGTTTCTTCTTCTTCTTCTTCATGTTCTAATGTTGATGATGATGACGATGGACTATTTTCATTTATTTTGTTTTAGAGTTTGCCTATTGCTAATAAGGCTTTTGGGGAAGTTTAATGCATTTAAAAAGTTGTATAGATGAGTGTCAAATGCTAAAATTAAGATTTTCGGTGAAAGAGCGAGTTCTATTGGAGTCCATTTACAGGGTTCAGCCATCTAGAGAAAACTGTTTGCAAGTCCTGCAATTATTGGCAGTAAAAGTGTAAAAAAGCTACCACCCGCCTGAAGAAGACGTTTCCTTTTAAAAACTTTTCCTTTCTTTTGACAAGCCCATGCACGTACAATGGAACGATGTTGCTTTGCCTGTTGCTTAACTACTTCTGGCAGTTGAACATTGCCCTCGGTTGAATTTCAAAAAAGTTCAGATATTAGATTAATGAAATCGTTATCAATACCATGTTTGAGTATGGCTTTCCTAAGTGGGGGTTTTGAAGTGCCTAGAACGGAAAATAAATGTCTATTTTCATGTAGTTTCTTCAGTGTCATGATGGCAACTAATAGCCCTTTTTACTGATCCATAGAAGATATACTATAATTTCATTGTCAAAAATATCTGTGACTACATTTAAATCCTCGGGTGTACTTTGATTAAGATTCAATAGAATGTAGCCGTAGGATTTATTAGTTGCCTGATTGTACGCTGAAAGTTGAAATTTAGGGGTGCCGGAATATATTTGTTTATTGAGTTATTAGCGAGCTTGAATCAAGTACAACTCTGTAGATGATATAGTACAGTTCAAAGCAATTGTTTGCATACATTTGCTATGATGAAAGAGATTGTGTAGAACTAGAGTAACGGAAATCTGTTTATGATGTGAGCGAAGAGTAAACAATTGTAGCTTTTCCTGGGACCATTGTTCAATATATTCAGCTAAATCGTCAATAATCAGCCAAAAGTTTGGTTCAATAATGTCGAAAACATCAAGTCCCTGTATGAATTGTATCTACATCGCCCCCGATGTAGAAATAGCTCTGATTTTATCGTATGACTCCTTCCAAACACTGTAGCAGTAGTAGATTTATTTCAGCTTTTCCATAAACATTTTATCACAATTTTTTATTATTTTAATTAAGAGTTACGTTTTGCCTGACATTGATGGACCACACAGAAACGATCTGAATCCTGTTTTAAATTGATACGTATTGCTGTTCGCTTCAACAGCTCACCTACAACTAACTGTAAACTATAGATGTCTAATGACTAAATAATTTCCCTACTACTACTCTGTTCAAGAATATTAAGAAGAACAAAACCAATAAAGAATCATATTTTCTTTTATTTTTAACATAAAAGTTGCACGTTACAAATAATAAAACAATTAGAACAAAGCACTTTATATTTAATAAATACACTTGATTGAGATTTTTTGATTTATTTACAACAAAAAACGAAAACACTTATTTGAAATAGGCATTGGGAAAAAATACTTTTTTATCAAACAAAAAAAAAACACATAATATCACATTTTTTTATTTATAAGAAAAACAAAAATATTTTTTGAAATAGGCACTGGGGAAGAACACACTTTTTTATTAAACAATAAATACACTTAAAATAATATCACTTTTTTATTTTATTTAGAAAAAAACACATTTAAACAACATCACTTTTAATTTGAAATGGGGTCCACCCACCACCCCGGGGGTGGCCGCTGCGGCGGCTGAGCTGAAAATTGTGGGGGGCCCACTGCGGCGGGACGGGCTGGACCGGGACATTAAATTATGAAGAAAGAACTCTGCCTTGCATAAGAACATATTAAAAATTTATTAATTGTTGATAGAAAAACAGAAATTCCCAAAACTGCCCACTAACCACCTTGAATTATGAGTGAATATAAGTTAATTTATTCAGACCGATTTGTTTTCTATACTATATACATTCAACTCGATCTGAAATTAGATAGTGTCCGTGTGGATTTACCTTCCCACCATCCTCATGTACATAAACTTTGTCTGATATAGCCGACATGGCGTTTTTTCCAACTCTAACTGTGTAGTTTTTAAATTGTAAAGAGCGAATCGCCATGACTTTCGCTCTTGGGACTAAACTACGTTCCACACAGTTTCTATAAACACTTATATTGAAACTATTTTTTACAAAGTGTGTCGGCACCCCCTTGAAAACTTGTTTTATATCCTTGTTGTGCGTTTCCACACAGTATACTTTCGACCCAGGAAACACACCACTGGATATCAGATCGCTTCCGTTTCAGATTTTAACATTACCAATTGATTTCCGGCCTGGTGTTTCACTAGCTCTGGATAGAGGGATTCATTCCAGTTGGTGTAGTCCATCCACGAGCTAATGTACTCTTCATTTTCCAAATCATTCAACCAATTTTCAGTTTTAACTTTTAACAGGAGTGAATTAGTGTCTCCATAATACACTTGAACTTGTCCCTCAATCGGCCATGGTACCTTGCATACATTATAATAAAATGACAACATAAGTTTTTTTTTATATTTCCGTAATTGCACTCCCACCGGCAATATTTTTATTTAAAATAATGTTTCTTTCCTTGCGATGTAGGAGCACCATATTAGAGTCTATGATTGTGAAAGATGTGAAGTTCCGGTCGGCGATGATTCGAACACAATCTTTGGGATTGGTTACAATATCACAGCGGCTTCTGTTTTGTACGCTTTCGCACATTTTACCGAAGGCTGAGTACAAAATGAGTTTATAGATTTTCTTTTCAGACTTCATTTTCGCTTGTGAACGTTTACTGACAAAGGTGTCAATAAACGGTTTCATATAAGGCTTTTGATCAAATTGGAGGGCTCTATGAATCTTTGTGACTTTGAAAACATTGGACACCATCCATCTCAATAGCACATGATGGACAACGATATTCTGTTTTGGGTAAAGGTCATCAATAAGTTTTTGGTTTGAAGGCACCCAGTGCATACTCCCATCCTCTACTAACGATAAATTGTAGGGACTTAGAGATTCCTTACCCACTGGTATATTTATGCACGGGAAAACAATGTCTTTTACCGAGTCAGGAATTTCCATAGGTATTTCACCGTCGATTTGAAAAAACCATCCTTGAACCCCATTCTCCTCAACAGCAGCGATGTTTGGAAAATTTGAAGCACAAGTATTTTTAAGCCATTTGTAATTGCCACACGGCAAACAGCAGTGAGACGTCGCAGACGGATAAAGGAAGTTCATATCCTGCATCTGCACCACTTGCACATTCTGCACCTGACTTTTCATCGGTGTGCTGTCTGGTCGGATCAGTTTTCATGATACGTTCCCCGTGAAAAACATACCCACCCTTCATTGATCTCTCTACAAACAGATGCTGATCCACGTCGGTGATCAGACCTATTTCTGCTTTGCTGATTTTAAGAATCAATTCCATCACCAGATGAGGAGTGGAAAAATAATACCCTAAAACCAACCCAAATTCCCTTTAGATCTTATCCGTGTTCTTGAAAACAATGTCCAGAAGAGTCAATGCATCACTAGCCAAGCACAGTTTACAGTAAAACCACCCATATTTACATCCTCCCTTCGCCCGAACCCTCTTGGCAAATTCATAGTCGCCAGTAGTTCATTGACTGTCCGTAAGGGAATTGTAAAATGCTTCGATATGCGAAAATCACACCTCATTTAGCCTCGAGGTAGAGTTATAGTAATCCTATGCGTATATGCCCTTACACGCTAATAAATCGTACATTTCATCACCGGGGAAGTGCTGATTAAGGAGGGGGAAACTATCAAAGTTGTCGCTTTTCTGTACCTGAATCAATTGACTTAGAGACTTGAGGAAAAACCCGCAAGAGTCTAAGAAACAGATTTTCATTCAGGAACGTGTTACCCTTGTCAACTGTTTTCCACATGAAGTCTAGCAGCAGCAGCTTCTCCAATGATTTGGGTATGATATTATAAAAAAAAGAACCATCTACCCATCCCTTGGTTATGCGGGCCAACGCCGGTAAAACAAACTTTAAATCGTAATTGGAATTGTGTATAAAAATGCGGTGCGAAATATTACTGCCTAACATTTATATTGCACGATTGATGTGCAACCCCTCTAAAGTTACACCCTCCCGATGAAATTTCCTGCCATAAATTATCATGGTCGATCAAATTCCCTTTCCCCCAATACCACCATCAAATTCTCCCTTGCAAACCCAACATATTTTACGATTTTAATAGCCAATCTGTCATCTGGTGGTAGAAAATCCTATGGCTTCATGTATTTTAACACGGTTAGTATTTGACGAATCGTACAGGTCTGTCAGTTTGGCCTCACAGTCCAAAGCGATCTTGTTGTTCTGCAGGAGCGATTTATGGAAGTTCTCAAACGCAAGATCACCCTCTCTCCGCTAACCGTTTCCACAGCCTGGTATCCATGACGTTTACAGTGTTTCATGTGATGCTTTAGCTTTAAATCCCTACGAAATCTTGACAGGCATGTTGGACACTAGTAGCATATACACCCCTTTTTTCCCTCCCCCAAAACCCTATTAATATGAGTAATTGGATTAAAATGTCCTATTGAATCAGGCTCTGAAGGAGGTGTGTATGGAAGCCAGACCCAATGCTTCACTGATTTAATAGACAGAGCCTTCACTGGAAATAATACACACTTTTTATCAGAACGCTGACCCTCTTCAAATTCTGTTTCGTACTGTAACACCGTAACACCGACCTTTAAATATTCATTAGCCCACTAAAAAATATTAATCCCTCTTAGTGCTACGGGAAATTGACCATTTAAACAATTGAAATCTACTTTAGGAAACTTTGACCAAACCCCATTAGCTGCCAATTAGTCTGACTTTTTCTTAGAACCATTATTACGCAAGGTTCGAAACGCTACAGTCAGAAATGCATACTTAAAACACTGTAGCCTCGAATCGAAAAAGATTCGTTGTATTCCCTAACAACCCTTTTAATAAGAATAATATTTTAATTCTGTATTCCCACTCCCCCCTCTTAAAATAAATTATTTTTCAAATATACAAATATTAACGCTTAAATGCTCAATAACTAAAACAACCGAACCACTACCCCCTCATTATAATTGTCCGGTTTAGTTATGATGCTTTTGACCCAATCCCAAAAAAACTCCTCATAATTTTCCAAATCCGGGCGAATTGGTAGCATTTCTGTATTCAAATATATTGAGTAAAGTTTGCTCGCATTTTCGTTTAGATAATATATTTTTTGTGCTATTGCTGCTTTTAAACTGTCCCTCCCTCCCCACACCCGCATAAGTTATTCAAGAAGGACTTGAATTTTGTTAACATAAGAATGAGTAATAGACAGGGGGTCTGTTACTATATCCCCTGACATTAAAGAATTACAGGGGTCACCGAAATTGGCGGTGTATACAATAGTATGGTGTAAGGCAGAGTTAGAAAATAAAAAATCTGGTAGTTTATTTACTTGTGACGCTAATTTCTTGTTCTCACTACTCGGGTCAAGCTCAATAGTGGGGGGGGGGGTGCCAAAAAATCTTCAATAGCACCACCACCACCACCAGTCTGTTCAATTGCATTAGTGGGGGTCGGTGTGAAATCACCCAGTTCACTGAGGATACCTTCTAGAATGTTTGGGGATAGTTAATCTAGCTACCCAGCCTTGTCATGTGACAGAATTCGAGGATGTATATTAGCATGCAAACCCGGTTTAGATACACTTGTGGGGATATCACCAAAATACTCATTTATAAACCTATTTGTCCATTCCGGGTCCTCGTTCATGTCTATATCACTAGTTAAGTCCTCTAAGCTAGCTCTATCTCCAAAACAATCTTTTAAAAAGGCCATTTGTCATTCTAGATTATTCTTAACTGCAACACTATCCAGAAAGTTCATTGGCGGTGTTAGGATTGGTGAAGGCTCATTGAAAATAACTGATTTTTGAGCTGATGTTGATGGAGGCCATAATTCACCAGTGCTAATCTATAAAAATAGGATTTATTTTCCATGTGGAATATCCACTATTCAAGAAATCAAAAACTAAATTATTAATCAGCTCTAAGGCCATTTATGTAAAATAGAAAAGGATTTTTTTCCCTCTCCGCCCCGCTTCTTCTTCTTCTTCAATAATTAGCCCATGAGCTAATACACACACACAAACACACACACACACAGACACACACACACACACACACACACCACACACACACACACACGCGTAAACATACACACACACAGACACAAACACACACGCGCGCGCTTGCACACACACACACAACTAGCTATTTTAAAATTATTAAGAGTAAAAATAAGAATAGACGAATGCTATAACATAAAATGTAACAAGAAGTATCTAAGCCCCTTAGGTCCCCGCTAATTTACCATCCGTGGTATATTGTCATTGCGAAATGGCAAGTGCATTATAAACTTGAATAAAAGAAATATGGGGTTATTATGGATTTTCATTTATGTAGAATGGAAATAGAGTTTTTTGCACCCTCTCCACCTCTTTCCCCCCACCCGTAATTACTCCATTACCTAATATACGTAACTATCTGATAAAGGCACTTACGTCAGAAATTGCAGGTAACTCGTTAGAAATGTTCTGCCATTCAGATGGCGGTAAATAGGTGATTACACTTCGCCTCAATGATCTAACTAGGTCCATTTCAGTGATGCTAGACCCGGCATCGAAATTTGGTTGTTTTTGCTCAGGAATACATTGACCATCAATCTCCTTGAATAAAAATTAATTTTCAGTTTTTTGTCAGGTAAGTCCTTCAGATAACTTATAGGCCTATAGGCTTTAATTTCAATCTGCTAAACCTCGTAAAAAAAAGAATTTTACTAGTCCAAGGATGATCCTAACTTATCAGTATCTAAAATATGATATGCATAAAAATAACATAATTCTGCGAATTAGTTCCAGCGGGTTTGTTTTTATTCAGAATATTAATAATCTTCAAATCGCTCCACAATACCAAAGTCCACTCAACCCCAACACATTAAAACATATACGCTAAGTTATTAGATCAATTTTAAGTCTCAAATGAGCCCACGATAGGTAGCTCCAATTATAATCCAAGAAGACCTAATGGCTTTTACATATCAGACAAGATTTAAAATGGAGGTTTCATCAGAACAATTATACTCGCATTTAGGTGTCTGTCAAAAATCGCATTTCATCACGCAGGATAAAAGAAATAAGAAATGGTATGCTTTTTTCAATTATGAACGTCACGATTTAAAACTTATCGGCTTAAATTTCAATCTGCTTAAACTCGTAAAAAAGAAAGAAATTTACTAGTCCAAGAAGGGCCCTAATGTATCAATATTTTAAATACGATGCATAAAAAATAACACGATTTTGACTATTAGGTCCGTTTGATATTTATTCAGAATATTATTAATCCTCACCTCCCTCCACAATACCAAAGCCCCCTCCACCCCGACACATTAAAACACAGACGCTAAATTATTAGATCAATTTTAAATCTCAAATGGACCCACCATAGGTAGCTCCAATTATAATCCAAGAAGACCTATTGGCTTTTACATATCAGACAAGATTTAAAATGAAGACTTCATCAGAACAATTATACCCGCATTTCATCACGCAGGATAAAAAAAATAAAAAAAATTGTATGCTTTTTTAAATTATGAACGTCACGATTTAAAACTTATCGGCTTAAATTTCAATCTGCTTAAACTGGTAAAAAAGAAATAAATTTACTAGTCCAAGGAGAACCCTAATGTATCAATATTTTAAATACGATGCATAGAAAATAACACAATTTAGACTATTAGGTCCGTTTGATATTTATTCAGAATATTAATAATCCTCACCTCCCTCCATAATACCAAAGCTCCCTCCACCCCAACACATTAAAACACATACCCTAAGTTATTATATCACTTTTAAATCTCAAATGGGCCCACCATAGGTAGCTCCAATTATAACCCAAGAACACCTAATGACTTTTACATATCAGAAAAGATTTAAAAAAGGGGGTTTCGTCAGAACAACTATACCCGCATTTAGGTGTTTGCCAATAATCGCATTTCATCACGCAAGATAAAAGAAAAAAAATTGTACGCTTTTTTCAATTATCAATGTCACGATTTAAAACTTATAGGTTTAAATTTCAATCTGCTTAAACTCGTAAAAAAAAGAAAGAATTTTACTAGTCCAAGGAGGACCCTAATCTATCAATATTTTAAATACGATGCATAAAAAATAACACAATTTTGACTATTAGGTCCGTTTGATATTTATTCAGAATATTAATGGGGGTGCCGTTCCCACCCCCGGATACCAAAGCTCACCCCACGCTCACCCACGAGGTTTCGTCAGAGCAATCATACCCGTATTTAGGTGACTGTCAATAATCACATTTCATCACGCAGGATAAAAGAATAAAATGTATGCTTTTTCAAGTAGGAAAAACAGAATTAAAACTTATGGGGATAAATTATTTCCGTCATAATTTAAAATCTGCTTAAACTCATAAAAAAGAAAGAATTTTACTAGTCCAAGGAGGACCCCTAATCTATCAATATCTTAAATACGATGCATAGAAAATTACACAACTTTGACTATTAGGTCCGTTTGATATTTATTCAGAATCTTAATAATCCTCACCTCCCTCCACAATATCAAAGCTCACCTCAACACATTAAAGGTATTGTACATATTTAAAGGAGACGCCTTGGTCAATTTATAGTCTAAAATAAGAGATATTTCTGCAAGTCCCTTAAGACATATTTTACCCAAATTGACTTTTATACTTGAATGGCTGTTACAAAACATGTGAATTTTGCAAAACATATGTAGTTGGATGTCAATCAGAAAGCCATATGCGAGATAGTTAAAGGTAGCTATACGAAAAAAGGTCTCGTTTTTTTATAATACATGAATAAAAAATATTCACTTACCAAAATCCTTTTGAAGTTCTTTATTTGAATACGAATAAATTTAACAAGAAATGCTATCTATTCGAGTTGTTTTTTTCAAACTGAAGAAAAAGAGTTATTGCACCTTAATTTATACGAAAAATATTTATTTACCCTCCGGCCAAAACTAGTATTTTTACAGAAAGTCCATTATACCTTTGAATACGTTATACCAAGGTCTTTAGTTTTGGGAATTGAACCTAAAAATCCAGTCTGGTAAGTCTTGTCCCCGGCGCGGTAATTGATGCATGGCCATGGTAAGTTATGTACCGTTGAAACTGCACTGTATATTAAGTTCCCTCTGTATCCGTTCTCTCTGATTGGTCCAGAAAATGGGTGTTGCCTCAGAAACCCGTCTGGTAAGTCATGTCCTTTCTGTAGTACTAGATACCTGTCAGTGGTAAGTCAGATTATGCAATCACTCGTCAAATCTTATAATGGCTCACTACTAATAGGAATTATAAATTCTCGTTTTTACGTATTATTGTAGTGAGCACTTAAAAATTAAACGTAGATAAAAAAAAACAATTGTGCCCACGAGATTAGCTGATCAAGGGTAATCCAAATACCTACTGTGAGAGTAAAATGGAAGAATAAGTTTAATGCTGAGGGAAATTGCTCAATACAGCAGTATAATTTATTTTCCAGTCTGTTCCGCATAAGGGTGGAGGATAGTTATTCTCACGAATTAAGAGTGATTGGTGCTGCAAATAATAAATAGCCTTGTGTGCTTCTCTAGTCGTGATTCGACCACCGTGGTAGTATTAAAATAGATTAGGTGATAAAAAGCTAGGTGGCTGGGACACGTTCAGCGGATGAAAGATGAAAAATTGCCAATGATAGTCCCAAAGAGGGTAAAACAAAAAGCAACTGGTCCATGAATGGGTGGGAGGATGTCATTAGATAAAACTTAAGGGAAATGGGAACTTCTTGGGAGGGTGTAAAGAGGGAAGCTTTGAATAGATTGGAATAGAGGAGGAGCGTGCGCAGCTGTGTTGGCCTCAGGTGCCTTGGTTTTGCAGTGAGTCAGTAGTTGTAGTAGAAGGTAAAAACCGTTTCACGGCCGATGAAGTCCTCCGTGGCTGACTTAATGCTGAAATCTCTGCCATCGAATCCCACTTGAGCATCATTTGCTGCCAATCCCAAATTTTCAAAAGTTTTAAATTATAATTTATTATCCTATCTTTACATAATCTTGAACCTCTTGGACTGTTCTTTCCTTCTTTGTAGCTATTTAGTCAAAAATAGTCTAGGGATTAGGCCTTTGTACATTCTAAAAAATGTCAACATGTTCAACCAGACACTCATAGTCATCTCTGGCCTATATCCATGGTCTTTAGGTTTTTATCTGTCGAAACATTTTTGTGTAACATACGCCTCTTTGATTACGTAAAATGGTACCAATATTTATTTGTGCATCCGCCGATCCAAAGGAAATATCCTAGGTTTCGCCAGTACACAGAAAATGAAGAATGTCAGCGCAGGTTTCTAACAGCTTTTCTTCGCCTGTACCACTCCATAGAACTATTCAAACTATTTTACATTTCTTTCAAGTAGAAAATAAGTCGATCATAATAATCAGTTAACTTGATTTTCCTACTCATTGTAATTTCATCCTCCTCGCTCTCGACAACAGTAAAAAACTTTTTGACTAACATTGTTATAAGTATTATAAGTGACCGGTAAATGCTAAGCGTAGTAGGCCTAAGTGAAACTGTCTTCTGGGTACCTAGCTGTGATCATGCTGGAATAGCCACTCAAGTTGTATTGAAAAGAAGCTGGATAGGCAAAGACAAACTCGTCATAACCTTGGAATGGAGCTGTTTCTCCAGAAAGGATGGCTATGGATGGATGAGACACGTAACTAAATTTATAACTAGTTGAAAAAGCTTGGCAGCTCAGTTGATTATGAGTAGTAGAAAGGTCTCATGAGCTCGTGACAGAACATAATTTATGCATGTTTTTATGGTTTTTGTCAGTGAGAATGAAAAAAACAGGATTTTTCTCACTTGAAAAAACAGGAATTTTCCTACTTTTATGGATGTTTCTTGGACGGTTATGAGTGTTGGTCAATTTATTTGATGTTTTTCATGGATGTCAACATCAATTTATGTCTGTTTTATGGTTTTTGTCAGTGAGAATGAAAAAACAGGAACTTTCTCACTTTGATGGATGTTTTCTGGATTATTGAGTCTAATGGGGAACAGGGTCAATGACACTTCGTTCAAGATCTTGATTTGTTGTTGTTGTTTGGCCACTTGTAATGACATGAGGGGTGATTTACATAATCGCTAGGGGCAATGTATTGATTCACGAAAGGGGAGAGAATTTCTGAGAACTTGATTTACATAATCGCTAGGGGAATTATTGATTTACGAAAAGGGGAATAAAGAAACAAGTATGGCTTCTTTGATCTTAGGTCTGAGGGATAAACGTTCTTTAGGTCAGAGAGAAAAATTAATATTCTATTTTTAAATAGGGCTTCATTGATCTTTAGTGTCAGGAATTAGAAGTGACATCACTTGTTATCTTGGAATTATGCGGGAGTCTAAAGAGATAGAAATTCTATTTTTAAATACGGCTTCACTGATCTTTAAGTCGGAGAGATAAATTGATATTCTAACGAAACCTTAATAGTGTAGCTAGGAACATTTATGAGATCAAGAGATTAACGCAGGAAAGGGTTTTAGAGTTTCAGAGTTTTAGCCTAGAGTCTTAGCTTAGAGTTTTAGTTAGAGTTGAAGTTTAGTGTAGTAATAGTTAAGAGTTTAGAGTTTTAGCTTAGAGTCTTAGCATAGAGTTTTTGTTAGAATTCCAGTTTCGCTTAGTTTTAGTTAAGAGTTTAGAGTTTTACCTTACAGTCTTAGCTTAGAGTTTTTGTTAGAGTTGAAGTTTAGTTTAGTTATAGTTAAGAATTTAGAGTTTTAGCTTAGAGTCATAGCTTAGAGTTTTAGTTAAAGTTATAGTTTAGCTAAGTTATATTTAAGAGTTTAGAGTTTTAGCTTAAAGTCTTAGCTTAGAGTTTTTGTTGAAGTTCTAGTTTAGTTTAGTTTTAGTTAAGAGTTTAGAGTTTTACCTTAGAGTTTTAGCTTAGAGTTTTAGTTAGAGTTGAAGTTTGCTTTAGTTTTACTTAAGAGTTTAGAGTTTTAACTTAGAGTTTTTGTTAGAGTTCTAGTTTAGTTTAGTTTTAGTTAAGAGTTTAGAGTTTTTTGCTTAGAGTCTTAGCTTAGAGTTTTTGTTGAAGATCTAGTTTAGTTTAGTTTTAGTTAAGAGTTTAGAGTTTTACCTTAGAGTCTTAGCTTAGAGTTTTTGTTAGAGTTTTAGTTTAGTTTAGTTTTAGTTAAGAGTTTATAGTTTTTTAGCTTAGAGTCTTAGATTAGAGCTTTAGTTAGAGTTTTAGTTTAGTTTAGTTTTAGTTAAGAGTTTAGAGTTTTTACCTTAGAGTCTTAGCTTAGAGTTTTAGTTAAGAGTTCTAGTTTAGTTTAGTTATAGTTAAGAGTTTAGAGTTTTAGCCTAGAGTCTTAGCTTAGAGTTTTAGTTAGAGTTGAAGTTTAGTTTAGTAATAGTTAAGAGTTTAGAGTTTTAGCTTAGAGTGTTAGCTTAGAGTTTTTGTCAGAGTTCTAGTTTCGTTTAGTTTTAGTTAAGAGTTTAGAGTTTTACCTTACAGTCTTAGCTTAGAGTTTTAGTTAGAGTTGAAGTTTAGTTTAGTTATAGTTAAGAATTTAGAGTTTAGCTTAGAGTCATAGCTTAGAGTTTTAGTTAAAGTTATAGTTTAGTTAAGTTATATTTAAGAGTTTAGAGTTTTAGCTTAGAGTCATAGCTTAGAGTTTTTGTTAGAGTTCTATTTTAGTTTAGTTTTAGTTAAGAGTTTGATGTTTTACCATTGAGTCTTAGCTTAGAGTTTTTGTTAGAGTTCTAGTTTAGTTTAGTTTTAGTTAAGAGTTTAGTGTTTTAGCATAGAGTCTTGGCTTAGAGTTTTTGTTAGAGTTCTAGTTTAGTTTAGTTTTAGTTAAGAGTTTAGAGTTTTAGCTTAGAGTTTTTGTTAGAGTTCTAGTTTAGTTTAGTTTTAGTTAAGAGTTTAGAGTTTTGCCTTACAGTCTTAGCTTAGAGTTTTAGTTAGAGTTGAAGTTTAGTTTAGTTATAGTAAAGAATTTAGAGTTTAGCTTAGAGTCACAGCTTAGAGTTTTAGTTAAAGTTATAGTTTAGTTAAGTTATAGTTAAGAGTTTAGAGTTTTAGCTTAGAGTCATAGCTTAGAGTTTTTGCTAGAGTTCTAGTTTAGTTTAGTTTTAGTTAAGAGTTTGATGTTTTACCATTGAGTCTTAGCTTAGAGTTTTTGTTAGAGTTCTAGTTTAGTTTAGTTTTAGTTAAGAGTTTAGTGTTTTAGCATAGAGTCTTGGCTTAGAGTTTTTGTTAGAGTTCCAGTTTAATTTAGTTTTAGTTAAGAGTTTAGAGTTTTAGCTTAGAGTTTTTGTTAGAGTTCTAGTTTAGTTTAGTTTTAGTTAAGAGTTTAGAGTTTTACCTTAGAGTCATAGCTTAGAGTTTTTGTTAGAGTTGAAGTTTAGTTTAGTTTTAGTTAAGAGTTTAGAGTTTTAGCTTAGAGTTTTTGTTAGAGTTCTAGTTTAGTTTAGTTTTAGTTAAGAGTTTAGTTTTTAGCTTAGAGTCTTAGCTTAGAGTTTTTGTTGAAGTTCTAGTTTAGTTTAGTTTTAGTTAAGAGTTTAGAGTTTTACCTTAGAGTCTTAGCTTAGAGTTTAGTTAGAGTTCTAGTTTAGTTTAGCTATAGTTAAGAGTTTAAAGTTTTAGCTTTGAGTCTTAGCTTAGAGCTTTAGTTAGAGTTTTAGTTTAGTTTAGTTTTAGTTAAGAGTTTAGAGTTTTTTAGCTTAGAGTCTTAGCTTAGAGTTTTTGTTGAAGTTCTAGTTTAGTTTAGTTATAGTTAAGAGTTTAGACTTTTAGCTTAGAGTTTTAGCTTAGAGTTTTAGTTTGAGTTTTAGTTTAGTTTAGTTTTAGTTAAGAGTTTAGTGTTTTAGCTTAGAGTCTTAGCTTAGAGTTTTTGTTGGATATCTAGTTTAGTTTAGTTTTAGTTAAGAGTTTAGAGTTTTAGCCTAGAGTCTTAGCTTAGAGTTTTAGTTAGAGTTGAAGTTTAGTTTAGTAATAGTTAAGAGTTTGGAGTTTTACCTTAGAGTCTTAGCTTAGAGTTTTTGTCAGAGTTCTAGTTTCGTTTAGTTTTAGTTAAGTCTTTAGAGTTTTACCTTACAGTCTTAGCTTAGAGTTGTTTTTGTTATAGTTGAAGTTTAGTTTAGTTATAGTTAAGAATCAAGAGTTTAGCTTAGAGTCATAGCTTAGAGTTTTAGTTAAAGTTATAGTTTAGTTAAGTTATATTTAAGAGTTTAGAGTTTTAGCTTAGAGTCATAGCTTAGAGTTTTTGTTAGAGTTCTAATTTAGTTTAGTTTTAGTTAAGAATTTAGAGTTTTACCTTTGAGTCATAGCTTAGAGTTTTTGTTAGAGTTCTAGTTTAGTTTAGTTTTAGTTAAGAGTTTAGTGTTTTAGCATAGAGTTTAGTTAGAATTCTAGTTCAGTTATAGTTAAGAGTTTAGAGTTTTAGCTTAGAGTCTTAGCTTAGAGTTTTTGTTAGAGTTCTAGTTTAGTTTAGGTTTAGTTAAGAGTTTAGGATTTTACCATAAAGTCTTAGCTTAGAGTTATAGTTAGAGTTGAAGTTTAGTTTAGTTATAGTTAAGAATTTAGAGTTTTAGCTTAGAGTCTTAGCTTAGAGTTTTACTTAAAGTTGTAGTTTGGTTAAGTTTTAGTTAAGAGTTTAGAGTTTTAGCTTAGAGTCATAGCTTAGAGTTTTTGTTAGAGTTCTAGTTTAGTTTAGTTATAGTTAAGAGTTTAGAGTTTTACCTTAGAGTCTTAGCTTAGAGTATAGTCAGAGTTGAAGTTTAGTTTAGCTATATTTATGAATTTAGAGTTTTGGCTTTGAGTCTTAGATTAGAGTTTTAAATAGAGTTGAAGTTTAGTTTAGTTATAGTTAAGAGTTTAGAGTTTTAGCTTAGACTCATAGCTTAGAGTTTTTTGTTAGAGTTCTAGTTTAGTTAAGTGTTTTAGTTTAGAGTTTAGAGTTTTAGTTTAGAGTCTTAGAGTTTTAGTTAGAGTTTTAGTTAAAGTTGTAGTTTCGTTAAGTTTTAGTTAAGAGTTTAGAGTTTTAGCCTAGAGTCTTAGCTTAGAGTCTTAGTTTAGAGTTTTTGTTGAAGTTCTAGTTTAGTTTAGTTTTAGTTTAGAGTTCTACCTTAGAGTCCTAGCTTAGAGTTTTACTAAGAGTTGAAGTTTAGTTTAATTATAGTTAAAGGTTTAGAGTTTTAGCTTGGAGTCTTAGCTTAGAGTTTTAGTTAGAGTTCTAGTTTAATTTAGTTTTAGTTAAGAGTTTAGAGTTTTACCTTAGAGTCTTAGCTTAGAGTTTTAGTTAGAGTTCTAGTTTAGTACAGTTTTAGTTAAGAGTTTAGAGTTTTATCTTGGAGTCTTAGCTTAGAGTTTTTGTTAGAGTTCTACTTTAGTTTAGTTCTAGTTAAGAGTTTAGAGTTTTTAGCTTATAGTCATAGCTTAGAGTTTTTGTTGAAGTTCTAGTTTAGCTTAGTTTTAGTTAAGAGTTTAGAGTTTTAGCTTAGAGTCTTAGCTTAGAGTTTTAGTTAGAGTTGAAGTTTAGTTTAGTAATAGTTAAGAGTTTAGAGTTTTAGCTTAGTGTCTTAGCTTAGAGTTTTTGTTAGAGATCTAGTTTAGTTTAGTTTTAGTTAAGAGTTTAACGTTTTACCATAAAGTCTTAGCTTAGAGTTTTAGTTCTAGTTTAGTTTAGTTATAGTTAAGAATTTAGAGTTTTAGCTTAGAGTCATAGCTTAGAGTTTTACTTAAAAGTGTAGTTTGGTTAAGTTTTAGTTAAGAGTTCAGAGTTTTAGCTTAGAGTCATAGCTTAGAGTTTTTGTTAGAGTTCTAGTTTAGTTTAGTTATAGTTAAGAGTTTAGAGTTTTTAGCTTAGAGTCTTAGCTTAGAGTTTTTGTTAGAGTTCTAGTTTAGTTTAGTTTTAGTTAAGAGTTTAGAGTTTTACCTTAGAGTCTTAGCTTAGTTTATTTTTAGTTAAGAGCTTAGAGTTTTAGCTTTGAGTCTTAGCTTAGAGTTTTAGTTAGAGTTGAAGTTTAGTCTAGCTATAGTTAAGAGTTTGGAGTTTTACCTTAGAGTCTTAGCTTAGAGTTTTTGTTGAAGTTCTAGTTTAGTTTAGTTTTAGTTAAGAGTTTGGAGTTTTATCTTAGAGTCTTAGCTTAGAGTTTTTGTTGAAGTTCTAGTTTAGTTTAGTTAAGAGTTCAGACTTCTACCTTAGAGTTTTAGCTTAGAGTTTTAAGATCCTTAGAGTTGAAGTTTAGTTTAGTTATAGTCAAGGGTTTAGAGTTTTAGCTTGGAGTCATAGCTTAGAGTATTAAATAGAGTTCTAGTTTAGTTTAGTTTTAGTTAAGAGTTTAGAGTTTTACCTTAGAGTCTTAGCTTAGAGTTTTAGTTAGAGTTCTAGTTTAGTACAGTTTTAGTTAAGAGTTTAGAGTTTTATCATAGAGTCTTAGCTTAGAGTTTTTGTTGAAGTTCTAGTTTAGTTTAGTTTTAGTTAAGAGTTTAGAGTTTTATCTTAGTGTCTTAGCTTAGAGTTTTTGTTGAAGTTCTAGTTTAGATTAGTTAAGAGTTTAGAGTTCTACCTTAGAGTCTTAGCTTAGAGTTTTACATAGAGTTGAAGTTTAGTTTAGTTATAGTTAAGGGTTTAGAGTTTTAGCTTGGAGTCTTAGCTTAGAGTTTTTGTTAGAGTTCTAGTTTAGTTTAGTTTTAGTTAAGAGTTTAGAGTTTTTAGCTTAGAGTTGCGTACGCGTGCGTACGTAGGCTAACCTAGCCTAACCTAACCCAACATAACTTAATCTAGCCTAACCTAACCTAACCTAACTTAAACATGGAGAGATGTTTACTAGCTAACCTAACCTAACTTAGCTATCTTAACCTAATTTACCTAACCTGACTTAACCTAACCTAATCTAACCTAACTTAATCTAGTCTAACCTAACCTAGCCATACTCGCCGGAAAATCCCCCCAGGTCGACTTTGTATTTCTCTCTCACTATGCATGCTTGCGGGTGTAGCAAACGTACTTCATGGTTGCTCTTACATTGGAAGCGGCTTTCCCAGTGGTACTCCATGGTAGGTTATTCATGATAAGCTAACCTAATCTAACCTAACTTAAACGTGGAGAAAGCTAACCTCTAACCTAACCTAACCTAATCTAACCTATGGTTTTGGTATTTCTATGTAATATTGTGGAATTTTGTGGTTATGCTAGTTTAGACTAAACTTCAACTCTAACTAAATCTCTAAGCTAAGATTCTAGGCTAAAACTCTAAGCTAAAACTCCTAACTAGAACTAAACTAAAAAATAACTCTAACTAAAACTCTAAGCTAAGACTCTAAGCTAAAACTATAAAATCTTAACTATAACTAAACTAAACGAAACTTCAACCCTAACTAAAACTCTAAGCTAAGACTTTAAGGTAAAACTCAAAACTCTTAACTAAAACAAAACTAGAACTCTAACTAAAACTCTAAGCTAAGACTTTAAGGTAAAGCTTAAAACTCTTAACTAAAACTAAACTAAACTAGAACTTCAACAAAAACTCTAAGCTAAGACTCTAAGATAAAACTCTAAACTCTTAACTAAAACTGTACTAAACTAGAACTCTAACTAAAACTCTAAGCTAAGACTCTAAGGTAAAACTCTAAACTCTTAACTAAAACTAAACTAAACTAGAACTCTAACTAAAACTCTAAGCTATGACTCCAAGCTAAAACTCTAAACCCTTAACTATAACTAAACTAAACTTCAACTCTATGTAAAACTCTAAGCTAAGACTCTAAGGTAGAACTCTAAACTCTTAACTAAACTAAACTAGAACTTCAACAAAAACTCTAAGCTAAGACTCTAAGATAAAACTCTAAACTCTTAACTAAAACTAAACTAAACTAGAACTTCAACAAAAACTCTAAGCTAAGACTCTATGATAAAACTCTAAACTCTTAACTAAAACTGTACTAAACTAGAACTCTAACTAAAACTCTAAGCTAAGACTCTAAGGTAAAACTCTAAACTCTTAACTAAAACTAAACTAAACTAGAACTCTAACTAAAACTCTAAGCTATGACTCCAAGCTAAAACTCTAAACCCTTAACTATAACTAAAATAAACTTCAACTCTAAGTAAAACTCTAAACTAAGACTCTTAGGTAGAACTCTAAACTCTTAACTAAACTAAACTAGAACTTCAACAAAAACTCTAAGCTAAGACTCTAAGATAAAACTCTAAACTCTTAACTAAAACTAAACTAAACTAGAACTTCAACAAAAACTCTAAGCTAAGACTCTAAGGTAAAACTCCAAACTCTTAACTATAGATAGACTAAACTTCAATTCTAACTAAAACTCTAAGCTAAGACTCAAAGCTAAAACTCTAAGCTCTTAACTAAAAATAAACTAAGCTAAGACTCTAAGGTAAAACTCTAAACTCTTAACTAAAACTAAACTAAACTAGAACTCTAACAAAAAATCTAAGCTATGACTCTAAGCTAAAAACTCTAAACTCTTAACTAAAACTAAACTAAACTAGAACTCTAACTAAAACTCTAAGCTATGACTCCAAGCTAAAACTCTAAACCCTTAACTATAACTAAAATAAACTACAACTTTATGTAAAACTCTAAGCTATGAATCTAAGCTAAACCTATAAATTCTTAACTATAACTAAACTAAACTAGAACTAAAACTCTAAGCTAAGACTTTATGGTAAAACGTTAGACTCTTAACTAACTAAAACTAACTAGATATACTCTCCTAACAAAACTCTAAGCTTAAGACTCTAAGCTAACTCTTAATATTAATAACTCTTACGTTAACCTAAACTTCACTCTAAACGAAAACTCAATCTAAGCTGCTAAGCTAAACTCTACTCTTAATAGAACTAAGCTAGAAGCTAGAACTTCAACAAACCTAAGCTATGACTCTAATCTAAAAACTGCTCTAAACTCTTAACTGTGAACTAAACTAACGTAGAACTCTAACAAAACTCTAAGCTATGACTCTACGCTAACACTCTGAACTCTTACTAAAACTTAACCAAACTAGCACTCTCTAACTGTAAAACTCTAAGCTATGAATCTCAAGCTAAACCTCTAAACCCTTAACTTATACTTAACTAAACTTCAGACTCTTAGTAACTAGATTACTCTACGCGAAGACTCTTATGGTAGAACCTTAACTAAAACTAACTAAACTGAATAAACTAGAACTCTAACAAAAAACTCTAAGCTATGAGTCTAAGCTAAAACTCTAAACTCTTAACTATAACTAAACTAAACTTCAACTCTATTTAAAACTCTAATCTAAGACTCAAAGCCAAAACTCTAAATTCTTAACTATAGCTAAACTAAACTTCAACTCTAACTAAACTCTAAGCTAAGACTTTAAGGTAAAACTCTAAACTTTTAACTAAAACTAAACTAAACTAGAACTCTAACAAAAACTCTAAGCTATGACTCTAAGCTAAAACTCTAAACTCTTAACTAAAACTTAACCAAACTACAACTTTAAGTAAAACTCTAAGCTAAGACTCTAAGCTAAAACTCTAAATTCTTAACTATAACTAAACTAAACTTCAACTCTAACTATAACTCTAAGCTAAGACTTTATGGTAAAATCCTAAACTCTTAACTAAAACAAAACTAAACTAGAACTCTAACAAAAACTCTAAGCTAAGAATCTATGCTAAAACTCTAAACTCTTAACTATAACTGAACTAGAATTATAACTAAACTCTATGCTGAGACTCTATGCTAAAACACTAAACTCTTAACTAAAACTAAACTAAACTAGAACTCTAAAAAAACTCTAAGCTATGACTCTAAGCTAAAAACTCTAAACTCTTAACTATAACTAAACTAAACTAGAACTCTAACAAAAACTCTAAGCTATGACTCTAAGCTAAAACTCTAAACTCTTAACTAAAACTTAACCAAACTACAACTTTAAGTAAAACTCTAAGCTAAGACTCTAAGCTAAAACTCTAAATTCTTAACTATAACTAAACTAAACTTCAACTCTAACTATAACTCTAAGCTAAGACTTTATGGTAAAATCCTAAACTCTTAACTAAAACAAAACTAAACTAGAACTCTAACAAAAACTCTAAGCTAAGAATCTAAGCTAAAACTCTAAACTCTTAACTATAACTGAACTAGAATTATAACTAAACTCTATGCTGAGACTCTATGCTAAAACACTAAACTCTTAACTAAAACTGAACTAAACTAGAACTCTAACAAAAACTCTAAGCTATGACTCAAAGCTAAAACTCTAAACTCTTAACTAAAACTAAACTAAATTAGAACTCTAACAAAAACTCTAAGCTATGACTCTAAGCTAAAACTCTAAACTCTTAAATATAACTTAACTAAACTATAACTTTAACTAAAACTCTAAGCTATGACTCTAAGCTAAACTCTAAATTCTTAACTATAACTAAACTAAACTTCAACTCTAACAAAAACTCTAAGCTAAGACTGTAAGGTAAAACTCTAAAGACTTAACTAAAACTAAATGAAACTAGAACTCTGACGAAAACTCTAAGCTAAGACTCTAAGCTAAAACTCCAAACTCTTAACTAAAACTAAGCGAAACTGGAACTCTAACAAAAAATCTATGCTAAGACTCTAAGCTAAAACTCTAAACTCTTAACTATTACTACACTAAACTTCAACTCTAACTAAAACTCTAAGCTAAGACTCTAAGCTAAAACTCTAAACTCTTAACTAAAACTAAACTAAACTAGAACTCTAACACAAACTCTAAGCTAAGACTCTAAGCTAAAACATCAAACTCTTAACTAAAACTAAACTAAACTAAAACTCTTAAAATGTCTAAAACGGTTTCACCCAAATAATCCCTAAACGTAATTTCTACGTGTTCCTATTGTTTTGGCATCCCTGCGCTGTCACATTTCAAATTACTAAGAAACCCTTTCCCGTGTTAATCTCTTCATCTCATAAATCTTCCTAGCTACACTATTAAGGGTTCGTTAGAATATCAATTTATCTCTCCGACTTAAAGATCAATGAAGCCGTATTTAAAAATAGAATATTAATTTATCTCTTTAGAGTCCCGTATAATTCCTAGGGAACAAGTGATGTCATTTATAATTCCCTTTCGTGAATCAATAATTCCCCTTAGAAACAACAAATTAATTCCCCTTTCGTGAATCAATAATTCTCCTTAGAAACAACAAATTAATTCTCCTTTCGTGAATCAATAATTCTCCTTAGAAACAACAAATTAATTCCCCTTTCGTGAATCAATAATTCCCCTTAGAAACAACAAATTAATTCCCCTTTCAAATAAATTGACCAACACACATAACCATCAAATAGAACTTGTGTATTATAACGACCACAGAGTTTCATCCTCAAATCCTCTTCTAAAACATCTTCTAAAATCATCTTTTAAAAATGTCTCTAACTGTTTCGCCGAAATAATTCCCTAAAATGTCTAAAACGGTTTCGCCCAAATAATCCCTAAAAGTAATTTCTGCGTGTTCCTATTGTTTTGGCATCCCTGCGCTGTCACATTTGAAATTTCTAGGAAACCCTTTCCTGCATTAATCTCTTCATCTCATAAATGTTCCTAGCTACACTATTAAGGCTTCGTTAGAATATCAATTTATCTCTCCGACTTAAAGATCAGTGAAGCCGTATTTAAAAATAGAATTTCTATCTCTTTAGACTCCCGCATAATTCCAAGATAACAAGTGATGTCACTTCTAATTCCTGACACTAAAGATCAAGGAAGCCCTATTTAAAAATAGAATATTAATTTTTCTCTCTGACCTAAAGAACGTTTATCCCACAGACCTAAGATCAAAGAAGCCATACTTGTTTCTTTATTCCCCTTTTCGTAAATCAATAATTCCCCTAGCGATTATGTAAATCAAATTCTCAGAAATTCTCTCCCCTTTCGTGAATCAATACATTGCCCCTAGCGATTATGTAAATCACCCCTCATGTCATTACACGTGGCCAAACAACAACAACAAATCAATTGATCTTGAACGAAGTGTCATTGACCCTGTTCCCCATTAGACTCAATAATCCAGAAAACATCCATCAAAGTGAGAAAATTCCTGTTTTTTCATTCTCACTGACAAAAACAATAAAACAGACATAAATTGATGTTGACATCCATGAAAAACATCAAATAAATTGACCAACACTCATAACCGTTCAAGAAACATCCATAAAAGTGAGAAAATTCCTGTTTTTTCAAGTGAGAAAAATCTTGTTTTTTTATTCTCACTGACAAAAACCATGAAAACATGCATAAATTATGTTCTGTCACGAGCTCATGAGGCCTTTCTACTATTAGGATAGAGCCTGTTCTTAAATAGATCAAAGATGTGCAACACTGTCTTGGATGTCTTTGTTCGGCTACATAAGAAAGGTCTGATTTGTTTTGTTTTGTTGGCGCTGGATCTTCAATAACGTAGAGAATTTTATTTTGTTATTGATTGTCGGGTGATAGGAGGGTCGCTGTTTTGTGTGTACTGTCGGTGAGTTAACTTCTTTTCCTTGTAAATTTATAAATTAGAGATTGTTTAGTATTTTTTATGCCAAGTTTTAATATTAGTCCTTCATTCTATGTCGTTTCCCAAATAACGGGCCATTGAGCCCTTTGGGATATTGTTTTTGTTATTGTTATTTATGGAAATAAATGGAAGTTGAACTTGAAAGACCTAAAAATCTCTTTACTCGGTCTTGGAGTCTCAAATCAGTGGTATCCAGCCAAAAAGTAGACAAAGTATAAGTAACAGCTAGGAAATACTTCCTGTTCTTTGTTGTTTGTCAAAAATTAGCAAAAAATAGTGAAAAACAAAACACGAGAGTTATTTTTAGCCAGTGGAAAAACGAAACGAAAAAATAAAGCCGATATTTTGGTAAGGTTCTCCGTCAGGCTGTCCTACTCAAAACAAACCAAAAATAAGTCCCAGAAAAATATATTAATCTTTTGAGGTGAATATTAACAAAGCAAAAGAAACACTGACACAAAAAAAAACAAAAAAAAAGCCAGAAAAAATGAAACGCTATTCATAAATTAGATTTGGCAAGAATTCTCTCCTTAGCGATTAACACAGCTTGTCTAATGACGTGAAAAAAATCTACAGTAAAAATCTACTGACCTAATTTTTGTTAATACAGTCAAATTATTTTGCTTTAAAATGGTATAGAATATTACTTGATCCTTTCTAAATAAAGGTATCATACATTGGGTTGATAGGATATATCTCTATATTAAGCAAGGTTTTTTATGGGAGCCAATTTAAATAAAAAGAACACATAGAAACTTGAAGGCTTCCAAGTAAGTAGAAGAATTGACTGATCAGTGGAAATATCTATTGGTGGTACTCGCTTACCGTGAAGATATTATCACTGGTGGAACGTCTTCCAGACAAATCTACACTCCTCACTGTTTCTAACACATCTCATTGCCATGTTTCACTACAAGGTATCGTTGACTTAGCTACACAAACGATTCACAGACTGTAGAAAACTCAGATTGAAAATTTGAATAAGAAAATACAGAAATATGTATACCTGACAGGTTGGGGAAGAAGGGCTGAGGAAGAAGAGGCTGAGAAAATGAATCAATAGTAAAGTGAACTAACGTTAAAAAAAACTGCCCTGCAGAATTGGAAACATCAGTATGAACGAATCGGAAGTTGAATCATTCCTTTGAGCATGAAAATTTTTATCGGAAATTTTGTTCATCTCATCCTTCAAGTGGAAAAACAGGGAAATAAATTGGATAACCTCGCCAATCGAACCAAGAACAG